>MU731916.1:31509-44198 GCA_026770625.1 Nicotiana glauca
AAACTCCCTACCCCTAATCACCCCTCCTTTGTCCCCTACACCAACTCCCACCTCCACCCCATAGTGTTTAGATAATATTTTGTATTCATTAATCAAACAGTATATTATATTTTTCAAAAAAGGTTTTTCGTTTACCAATCAAAAAAGAAAGGGAACGTTTATCTAAACTTAGTGTTTAGATAATATTTTTTATTTATTATTCAAGCAGTATATTATATTTGCGACAGAATCAGTCGCAAACTTCTGGCCATTTTGCTCGCAATGGGGATTTGTGCAGCTGATCGGTTGGTCGGTATATTTGCGACCACTTTGATCTGTATATTTATGACCGATTCAGTTGCACTATTATTAAAATAAATTAATTATATATTAACTTATTCGACCGATTTGGTCGTTAATTTGATTATTATTTATTATTTCATACGGTCACAAATTAAGAAACTAATAATTAAAATTTCAACCTTTTCAGTCTCAAATCTGGGAATTTCATGTCCAATTTCCGAGCACTTTGATCAGAAATCAGTCAAAATTTTGGTAAAATACAACCGAATTTTGCTGTATTTTGTGCCACCCATGTCAAATCAAACAAGCAGCACTCAACAACCAATATAAAAAATATTATATCAATTGAACCTAAAACAACAAGTATGAAACTTGTTTAAACATAACAAACCCATTTATTCTATTAAACCACATAAAAATCCAAAGCTTTCAACCAAAATCATATTACACCAAGTTTAAAACGAATAAAGTTTTGCAACAACCAATCGATTCTAAATATCATATTACACTATCCAAATTACTACCGATCCTCATTTGTTTCCTCATCGATTTCAGTCTCCTCATTGCTAGATTCTTCAATTGTATGACTTTGTTTTCCATGAACGACTGCATCATCCTTATTGTTTCTTGAGCATTGTTCCATTGTTTAGACACTTCATTGATTTTCGTCCGCATAGTCTCAATTTCTTCGGGTGAAGAAGAAGCACCACTACATAATGCGGCTGGACGACTAGACCACGGTTGCATTACAAGTCCTTAGACTCCGCCTTTATTTATTTTCATGCGAAGTAAAAAAAATGAGCAAGAGAATAACATAAAAATTGTGCAAAATAATAATGAAACGAAGTCATATACAAAAATTACTAAAATATTTTGTACCTTTATTTACTCCACCTGTGCCCATATCGAAGTCAATCTTTTGGCGTCGGTTGAGAATCGGGCTGAGTTTATTGTCGTTCTTCCATTCTTCTTTGTTACACTTCCTGAATTGATATTTACATATATTATATAAACGAATTAATCTTAACCAATTGAATTTAAAATCTTACTTATGTTTCTGATCCACGCGATTCGACCCATCCTTCACTTGTACTTATGTGTCTCCTCAAAGATAGTAGCATCAGACACATTCCCCCATGTGCCTTTTCCTTATAAAATAAAAAATATGAGTTTATTACATGAATCTCATATTAGTAAATCTAAGTATATTTTTATAAATAAATTGCCAATCTCAATCGATGAGCCGCAAAACTGGTTGAACCTCCAGTCTACAATGAGCCACACTTGCTTATCACGATCCAATTTTCACTATAGGTCGTGATGTCACCCAACATTGCCGTTAGTCAAGCCAACAGTGAACTACCTATTTAATTTCCCATTTAATATTTATAAGTTCTTTGGTTTTTATTTAGTGCGGAAACAAATAGTAAATAAGCATAGTCTTGTAAAGCATAAATTAAATGGGGAAGTACGGTATTGAATTAGATAATCAAAACTCATGGATGTCTACTAGAATATCCAAAATCAGGTGTCACAAATCCACGAACATCTAGTAGAATATATAAAACTCCCAAAGAAGTATTGTGTGAAACAAAATAGACAGGAATGATAAAACATAACAAGAGAAGGCTCCGGGTGCTGTAGAACGAAGAATGGAAAAGCAACTCACCACTAAGCCTTTGGAAAATACGGATACGCACCCAAACGAACTCCAGATGCACATGCCACAAAATCTGCACAATATGTGCAGAAGTGTAGTGTGAGTACATAAACAATATGTATCTAATAAGTATCTAGTCTAACCTCGAAGAAGTAGTGATGATGAGTCGACTTCGTTACTTACTAGTGGGCAATGTACATAATGTACAAGATTATTTTATAGGCATGAAAAGCAACATCCATGATGGAATAAGAGGCAATAATTAAAAGAATATTTACACAAATAACAATTAAAAGTCCCCAAATATCATATCATAATCTCAACAAGTAAGGGATCAACATATATTTATAAATCCTCAAGTTACGAAAGACATATCAAATGTAATCGGACTCCGAGTGGCACCACGCACAAGGTATGTCGAGGTCGTATGACCCGATCCATAATAATCATGTACATACATTACCGAGGTCGTACGGCCTGATGCATAGATGCATCCCATAATATATATAATAATATTATCGAGGCATTCTACCTAATCCACAAGAATATGGAAACTCTTCGGATTTTAGATTTCATATTTACATTTCCGAGATAAGCCCATGAAAGAATATAATTTACATCAATAGTTAAACATTCTGCCAAGTATCTATGTAATGACGTTCGATTTAATATAAACGTTAACCAAGTTTTACTTATTAATACGAGTAATTGAACAAATAGTTGAGTCCAAATAGTGTAAGTAATAGCATAATAAAGGCCTATGTCTATCCAGACATAACATGAATTTTATCTACACACGGACTCTTGGCACCTCGTGCGTACGTAGCACCCGCAAATAGTAGAAAATAACAATTAAACAACATATGGTGTTAATTCCTTTTTACAGGGTTAGACAAGAGACTTACCTAGTTCCCAAGTCCACAAAGCACTCTAAAAGCCTCAAATTGGTATCGAGCTATCCGAAACTATCCAAAGGTTGTACAAAATGGTTAATAATTTCTCAAAAGTTCATAATTAACTATTAGAGTAATTACTGGACCCAATTTTGAAGATCACTAAAATTCACCCCATGCTTACGTGTTCGGATTTTGAAAATGTTTGAATACAAATGTTACTTATAGCCTCAAAACCATAAATATATAATTTTTACATAATTCAATAGACATATTCATGATCAAATCTCAATTGTACTTAAAACCTAGGTTCTTCACAAAATCCCACACGTTTCACTCATTTTCCATGTTTAATATACCTATAATTTGCGTATTTAACTTAAAAATTGGTAGATATATAACGACCCGGCTAGTTATTTTAAGAATTAATGCCCTGATCCCCTATTAACTGCTTTCCCCGTATTTGTTTCAGCTATTTTGATTTGCAGGGATGTTTGATTTTGAATTTCGGAGAGTTTTGAGACACTTAGTCCCTAAATAAGAGTTTAAGTTTAAGAAATTTAGACAGTAGATGGAGCAGTGTGAAGACGGTCTCAGAATGGTATTCTATTGGTTCCGTTAACTCCGTTGATAGATTTCGTGCTTAAGGGCGTGATCAGATTGTGTATTGAAGGTCCGTAGCTAATTTAGTCTTGAAATGCCGAAAGTTAAAATTTTGGAAGTTCCTGTTCGACAGTGAGATTTTGATCTAAGAATCAGAATGAGATTCCGGAAGTTGGATTTGCATCGTAGTGTTTAATGTGACGTGTGTGCAAAGTTTTTAGTCATTCGGACAAGGTTTGATAGACTTTTTGATCGAAAGCGGAATTCAGATGTATTGGAAATCCTCAGGCTTGGATTGGAGAGTGATTTGTGGTTTTAGCATTGTTTGATGTGATTTGAGGGTTGGAATAAGTCCGTTTGATGTTTTAGGATTAATTGGTATATTTAGTTGAGGTCACGGAGGCCTCGGGTGCTTAACCGAAGTGGAATTGGACTTAAGAGAATTGTGAGGGTTATTGAAGATCTGTCATAACCACATCTGCAGTTCGGGGATCGTAGGTGCGTGATCGTAGAAGCGATGGGCGAGCGAAAGATGCGACAAGGCATTAGGAGATCAGAATCCGTAGGTGCGATGGGCTAAGCGCACCTGCGAGACCGCATATGCGGTAGAGAAAGTGCAGGTGCAGCCCAGTCCTTGAAGTGAAATTTCGCATATGCGCACCTGGGACTACAGGTGCCCCAGGTGCGAGGAATATGCCGCAGGTTCGAAAACCCTGGGCCAGAACTTATATAAGGCTTCAGTCGCGAATTTTGCCCATTATTTCACCATTTTCATCCTGGAATTGAGCTTTTTTGGAGGGTTTTTTGAGCGGGAATACAAGGGAGCTTCGACGAGGTAAGATTCTTGGAACCTAAACTCGTCATTATGATGATTTTTATCAATTTAAGCATGAAAATTGAGGTAAAATCAGTGGTAAATTGGGGATTAGGGCTTGTTGATTAGAGAGCTTTGAGTGATGATTTGAGGGACCATTTGAGGTCCGATTTTGGTACTTTTGGTATGAATGAACTCGTATGACTATGAAGATTCTGAAAATGTAAATTTTACCCCATTTCGAGACGTGGGCCTAAGGGGCATTTTACCTAATTTCGCGTAATAACTTAGAATTTATTTGTGGAATCAGTTACTTGAAGTGTTATTTATATTATGCAATTGAATTAAATAGATTTGGGCCGTTAGGAGTCGAGTACTCGTGGAAAGAACGTTATTTTCGGGTTGACTTTGAGCCGCTTCGAGGTAAGTGAATTGCCTAACCTTGTGTGGGGGAAACTCCCTTAGGATTTGGTATTATTGATATTTGAAATGCCTTGTACGTGAGGTGACGAGTGCGTACTTGTGCTAATTGTTGAAAAACCCGGTTTTCTTTAAGTAATTTTAATTATGTTTCTTTTCCTGTTTACACTACTTGCAATTTAAGCATGTTGATAGTTTAGAGAAGCATGTCTAATTGCCTTGATTGCTTTACTTGCTCAAACTGCCTTATTTAGATTAGGTGGAGCATGATAGTCTAGAAATACCGATTTTACCTTGGTATGAAATTTAAATTGAATTGTGTATTCTTCATGTTGTTGCTGTGTGTTTACTTTGGGACTATGGGACGGTATCCCGGGAGATCCCCCTATATTTTTATTTTGGGTCTACGGAACGGTATTCCGGAAAATCCCCCCTGCACATTTACATTGGAACTACGGGACTGTACCGGTAGATTTCTCCTGTACTGAGTATTTACATTTGAAACTATGGATCGGTATTTCGGAAAATCCCCTCGCATCATGAGTTGGACTACGGGATGGTTTCCTAGGAGATCCTATGGGCTATCTACGTGGTCAGCCATTTATTTTTGAACTTGCAGTTTTCACCGCTAACCTTGAAAGAGTTTGCTTTGTTGTCGTTGTCGCTAACGTCGAAATAACACTACACAGAAGATACAATTGTATTAATCCAAAACTTAATCCTTAAAAAAAGTAAATACTTGTTCCCAAAACATGGACAATTAAAGGACATGACCTCGAGATAGACACAAAATCGATTTTCACCTTTTAAATAGATAATGATACACACAATTCAACATAAAGGAAGCATGAGAAGAAGGTGAAGGCTAAATGTTTGAAAAGTAGTTAGGTTAGTTAGAATATTCAAAAATAGTTAGTGGCGGGAAAATTAGTTACTTTTGTTTTAGAATTTCAGTAGCTTATTTTAAAATTTAACAGCTTAGTTGAGCAATATAAATATGTAATGTGATATGACATTGGAGTTATGAATGAAAATTGAAAAGTTCTCCCAACTCTCCTTTCCCTCTCATTTCTGATTTCTCGATCATCTCTCTGTTCTTCTTCTTCTTCTTTCATTTTCAATTCTTCTTCTTCTGTGATTCTACTGTGATACCATAATTTGGTATCAGATAAGGCCGCACCTGCATTATTAACCATAACACTATGTTGTTATATATAAATATTTAGTGAACGTTTAAGGATTTGATTTGTCCCTCTACTATCATAAATATATTTTATTTATCCTCCGTTTAAGTTTTCTATCAAAAATATTCCTACCGTTATATATTAGAGTCATACTTACTCTTACACGTTAAAAACAACACCCCTTCTTTTAAAATCCACTTGGCATCCCCTTGTTGAACCAACTGACCAGCCTCTTTTTTTAATTCAAACCCCTCCGATCCCATCAACAAAACTACACCCATCCATTAGTTTGGTTTTGGCTTTATATTTTAAAATCCGATTAAATTTAATTTGATTTTGGTTTTAATAAAAAAAATCAAATCAAACCGATTATAAAAGTAATTATTTGCATTTATTATTACATGTGTATGCACACACACACACTCACACACACACACACACACATATATATATATATATATTTTTTTTTTTTAATATAATATTTTTTAAATTTTATGGTACATATTGGTACGCCCCATTTTAATTTAGCTCTTTATTGTTATTATAATAATCTAATTATTTGCCTTTACATTCTAGAAAAAAAAAACTTGGGGCGGTTCAATCGATTTTTAATTACGGCAATTTTAATGAAATGTCAGGGGGAAACGTATGTTTATCAGCCAAATGTGAAGAAGAAAAAGAGAATCGTTGTCCTTTTTAGCTGTCAGATTTGGCATTTATCTTCTTACGGAGACATAGCTCAGTGTCATGAGTCAAATAATTAGATTGTTATAACAACAAAGAATTAGACTAAAATGGGGCGGACCGTATATATGTATAAAATTAAAATAACTATTTTTATAGTTGGTTGGTTCGATTTTTTGGATTATTTTTTTATTAAAATCAAAATTAAATAAAATTTGATTGAATTTTTAAAATACAAAACTAAAACCAAACCAATGGGTGGTGTAGTTTTGTTGCTAGGATCGGACAGGTTTGATTAAAAAAAATGGGGTGGGTCAGTTTGTCCAATAAGGGGATGCCAAGTAGATTTTAAAAGAAGGAATAATATTTTTAACGTGTAAGAATAAATATAATCTTAATGTATCATGGTTAGAATATTTTGATAAAAAATTTAAACGAAAGATAAATAAGACCGGGCACCGTAGAACTTCCATATGTTTTTCCAAAGGCACCGTATATTCAAGAATAATGCAGTCATGCGGCATCGCAACTGTTTCATTGCAATCATGTTTTTCCTGCTGAGTTCTCAAACTGGTGCTTTGAGGAAATACTTTTAGAGCCTGATTGGAAAGCCATCTTAGAAATGGATTTGGGTGTAATTGAGTGTAATTATACAATTTGGCATGTTTGTTTGGCCAAGTAATTACTTGGTCATCATAGAATTGGTATAATTGGAGGGCTATAATTATACTCTTCAATTCTCAAGGGGAGGTGAGAATTGGTGGTAATTACACTGTATAATTACAAGGTTGCTCTTTAGTTTCTTTCATTTTTTTTAAAATTATTTTCTTTATAACTTTTTATTTCTATTATTTTAATTTTTAATTTTATTTTTACTTTTTAATTTTTTTTGAAATTTTAAAATATATTTTTCTTTATACCTTATTTATCTTTTATTTCTCTATCTTTACTTCTTGTGATTCCATGTAATTCCTTATATTTTATTTTTTATTTATTTTATTATTTTATTTCTCGAAACTACACCTCCTAATAATAAAAATAATGAGTCATTGACAAACTTGACATATAATGAGTGATGCAATGAAAGTGGAATTTCGTTGTTGAATGTGGTTATAAACTTATCATGTTTCCTAATTTAAGTTCCAGTGGAACTTACTATTATTATGTTGGAATTTGACATATGTTAAACTAATTTTTTTTTTTTAATTTTGAAATTGTGTTATATTGATGGTTCTAATTTAATTGTTTTCGTAGTATTGGCTCAATTTTGCATGTTGTTCATTTTTTAGTTAGAATTGATAGATTACTTTTGTGCACCATCCGAATAATGTTACTACATTATATTTAAAAGTATTAACTTATTTTATCAAACCTGAATTCCATGATGTTCTTACAAAATATATATTTTTAATTTTTATAAGTATCTAAATTAAATATTATATATATATATATATATATATATATATATATATATATATATATATATATTATTTTTACAATATTAGTTATCGATATATGATTACTAAATTAATGCATATTCAAGAAAAAATATGCATCTTAAATAACAAATATAATATCATTTATATTTAAAAAATTTATTGGCATATATTTATTATATTAACTCTTAAGTTTCTATTTGAGATTTAATCTAACTGTATAATTACACTTGTGCAATCAAACAGTAAACATGTAATTACACTGTAATTACACTATAACAAACAAACAGATCGCCGTAATTATACAACTGTGTAATTACTACCCCAATAACTACACCAATTCCAATTACACGATGTTTCCAAACAGACTCTTAAATAATCTCTCAGGTTGGTCTACTAATTAAGATAGCGCAGTCCAAGCAGAAACAAGAAAATTGATAGTGCAACCACAACGTAGCGTCCGTTTGATCAAGCTATTACAAACTACTTATTTTAAAAAGTGTTTACGTTTAAATTTTTTTTTTTTTTTTTTTCAAAGCAGTTGTTTGTATTTGATCAACGCAAATCTTTCAATAAGTACTTTTGAATATTTACTAAAAAATATAGTAAAGATTAAGTTTGCAATTAATATTATTTTAAAAAGTGAAAGAAGTTAAATATTTATTAAAAAGTCAACAACAACAACAACAATCCACTATAATCTCATTTAGTTGGGTCTGGAAAAGGTAGTATGAACGCAAAACTTACATCTACCCTGAGGTAAATAAATATTTATTAAAAAGAAATACATTAAATATAAAATATAATTTAACCAATAAAAATTATTATTCCAAAGCAATTATATTGGGTATACCGTATCACTTATTGTTTACCTAATAATTTAAATCTATCAAAATACAACATTCAGTATAAATTTAAAATTTACTATTATAAATCACTATATAAAAAAAAATTATTCATATTAGAGAAACTACTCCAAGGAGGAATAGGAGAAAGAGAATACAAATATGATTGGAATAAAAGAGAGAGGAAATTAATTGTATGGTAGAAAAAGGAAAAGGAAAAGTAAAAGTTAATGATGGGTAATTTGGAAATACAAATTTATTGTACTTTTGTCATGAACAAATTAATTTTTTTCTTGCATCCGGGAACAAGCTATAAAATTACAAGCAGCAAAACTGCTTCTGCTTCAACTTAAAAATATTTTTATTTTGGCCAAACATTGTAAATTTTTAAATAAGTATTTTTGACCAAACAAGTTTATTTTTGATCTCCTTAATGCTTGCCCAGATATCCACTTTTTTTTTTTTTGGTTTCCATTCGCTTTTCGGTATTCACATTGGGGTTCGATTAAATTTGGATTTGGGCCGAAAAGTCCGACATTGGAAATAAAGCACTCCTTAACAATGGCAACTCCATACCGAGAGGCTCGAGCTCGAGACCTCTTACCCTTCGGTAATATACCCTTAATTAACATTGAAATACCGTAGACAACTGGCATGCACTTGGAAATATATTTTATTGACTAATTGCTGTCGTTTTATCAAAATATTTAGTTTAAAGAGTTATCCTGTTGTGGATGGTGTTTGAAAATTATGAATAAAAGAACGACTTGTCATTAAATTGTTGCCCGTTCATTAACCTGTATATATAAACAGCTGAAACAACTCTCTCTCACTCTTTCTATCCCCATAATACATATAAATTATATTTTTTCATTTTTCTCGACCATCCACCAACACCCAACCCCCCTCTCCCCACCCAACTCCACACCAACCCCCATCCCTACCCATAAAATATTTGTCAACTTTCATATTTTAAGGCAAAATATTTTTTTTATGCAAGATAAGTATGATTCTAAAATATGGGTCAAGTTGGGCGTGTTGGGTATGATCCATTGTTTAGTCCATCTTGATCCAACCCATTTTAACCCAAATACATTTTGGATTGGGTTGGACCATAACCCATTTATTAACCTAATCCTCCTTGACCCGCCCAAATTCAGCACAACCCGTCTATTTGACACCCCTACATATAATCCTCACTCCTGTTCACTTTCTTACTTACCTAAGAAAGAAAAATGGATCGAGCGGTAAATATGCTGACCCCGGCGCTGACCAGAGCGGCTAAAGCGGCGGCTCCAATGGTGGCTAAAGTATTGTTTGATGCGCTGCGTCCAGTGGTGACTAAAGCGGTGAACAATCTACAGGAAAACCTGACGAACGTATTAGAAAAAAAATATGGATCTAATAAACGATGCAAAAGGAGACCTCCTTAGTTTACTGGACGAAGCTAAAGGATTAAATGCCTTACTAGCTGCAGATTTTGCAGAACTGAATAAGAACAGCTATCCTACTAAGTGGGATGATTTGCCCCGTAAAATTCTACGTACTATATATAGAGCTGAGGATAGCATATAAATTCTTGGCTCAGGCGAAGATACACCAAGACAGTACTTTGAAAAGATTCTTTCAAGTTGATAAAGTAAACAGATTCACTAAGCTACCGGAGATCCAAAACATCCTCAAGGAATTTCGAGAAATTCGCCAAGAGACTCAACAAGCTATTAAGGAAATAAGACAAAAGACCGGTCAGCAGTCTAAATATGGCAGCACTGCACGGCAAGCACATGTATACATATATGTTTAACCAAAAAATGATAATTTGGTCAAAGCTAGAATTTAAGATAAGAAATCGGGTTACTGATAATCAAGAGACCAAAAAAGTACAATAGGCTTTCGTTAAACGAGAATAAGCAATAATGAAATTTGTATTCCAATATGATGTCAATGATATTTCGTCTCTCTACAAATGATGAGATCTCCTCCATTTATAGCTAATAAGGAGTAACGACTCAATTCCTTAGAATAATAACGGAGATTTAATGAGACAATTGTCAGCAATAAATGACATTAAATAAGCCGTTATACAATCATTCCTAGTAAATATCAATTTTCCAACGTATCAGGTACTTAATACTGAATTTGGACTCCTTTTTGACTTCAGATCCATGTCTTCAATATTTTTTGATCCGTTGGCTCTAAATGATTTGAATTGGTATGGGACTCGTGTCTAAACTTCTTTTCGTGCCTGTTTAACTTCCTTTTCCCGTATCCTTCGTCATCAGATTCTTGTCTTTTGAATCCTTAAGAATACCCAGACCTAAATGCTTCATATGTATTATTGTAAATACATATGGTAGACCCCTTTCTTTACAGTATTGAATTCATATCCTTCTTTTTATCAGGGTTTGGTATGAGAGGAATGACTGCTGAAGTAGCTTTGGCTATGCGTACTGCCGCTAATGCCTCCCTTGATTTGGACAAGGCTAAGGCTTTGATAGCGAAGAGAAAAGCTATGACAGTAGATACCGAGAATGAAGAAGAAGGAGGTACCTCGTTGGTATCTAGGCCCAGAGTTAGGAGACGCGTTATTATGGAAGATGAAGCTGAAGATACTCTTACCCGTACCTCCACCACCGAGCCTGTCTTGATTCATTCTGATGAAGATGCCGCACCAAGAGACACTAGTGAACTTGTTCACCGTCTCTCTGTTGGTGATTTTGAAAGTGGGGGACTCGGTCCTGTTTTAAACGAGATTCCTCTATCTTCCTTAGTTTCTATTTCTCCTATTCCTTTCGTCTCCTCACCACCCGTGAGTGTTTCTTATGCTGTATTGACTTCTTTTGCTTCTTCATCCACTGTGAGTGCTCCTGCTTCCGTACTTACGTTAGCTCCCGTATCTATTCCTTCTGCTTTTGCTTTGACTCCCGTAGCTCCTGCTATTTTTACCTCTTCTACTACTACTCCTTCCACTGCTCCTTCTTCCACTGCTCCATCTTCCTCTGTTATGCACTCAGAAACTGGTCCCAATAACAGAGGCATGGCTATGAGAAAGGTTACATTGGAAGTACCTGTTACTCATAGCCTTTTGAGGAAGACTGGTGGAGCTGATGTTTGGCTTGAGCCTCTAATAGGAGATGTGGAGAGGACGAAGATGCAAAGTCACAGCTGCCTCACTTTAATGAATGATATAGTTTATTCAACCTTGAAGGTAACTTCATTTAACTTAGACATTCGCTTTCCTTTTGCTTTAAGTTCTTATTTCTGTGCCTTATATTTGTAGGCTAACCTGATCGGGACCGAGCTAATGGGAAGGGTCTCTATTTTGGAAAAGAAAGCTCGTGAGTCTGCAAAGGTCATTTCAGATGCAGAGAGAATAGCTGAAGGAGCCCAGCTTGAAGCCCAAAATTGGAAGGAGCAATTTGAAAGTGCTTTAGAGAGCATTGAAGAGCTACGAGATAGTAAAGCTCATTTGGAAAGACAAAATCGTATTTTATCCACAGACTTAGGAATCACCAAGGTTTCCTTAAGTCAGGTAAAAAGGGATAAAGATCTTTTGAGTGCTTCATTGTCAAGAGCTAATGAATAAATCAATGAGCTCAAAGCTCTTGTGGAGAAAAAAGAAGTATATGCCAAGGAGTTAAAGCAGAGCTTGAATCAGACTCGGGCTGATTAAGGGTTTCTTCAGATAAAGTCTGTGCTTTAGAGAGTTCCCATACCACACTTGAGACTTCCTTTAATTCCCACTTAGCTGAGCAAGAGACAATGAAAAACACCCTTGCTAGGTGGGAAAAGGATTATGAAAACTTGGAGGAGGAATATAATTCTCTTGCGGAGAATTTTAACTATGAAGTTAATTGGGCTTTTCTGA
>MU731917.1:8841-32710 GCA_026770625.1 Nicotiana glauca
GTTGTTTCATATATATATATATATATATATATATATATATATATATATAGCAAAGTAAGCAAGTGTCCTCACTCAGATTTGCGAATTTTAATAATCATTTGCCGGTTTTGTTAAAAGAAAGCATATATATAAAAACACAAACAAAAATCAAAAACTAATTTTTGGGAAATTTTTTAAATTTGCCTTTGAAATATTCAACTTATCTTATATTTACTCTCTATTTACCTTCGATCCATCAAAGTCCCGCACTATTAATCTGGTTCATATTTTGTTCCTCTCGTAATTATGGTTCTCCATCTTGAATTTAACATTTGCCATGGTAAATCCATGTAACAAATGAAAGAACCAAATTTATTCCTAAACAATCAAACTGCTTTATACGTACCATCTACAATAATTTAAAGTATGCTTTGAATAATTAAAAACATCCAAATACATCCTAAACAAAGGAAATGTCCCACTATGCACCTACGTGCTTCAATTGTACCATTCAAATCAAATCCATTTTTTCATGGTAAGAACACCGATAGTGGAATGGGAACATTTGAGACAAATGAGGAATTTTATTTTATCGAAAGATAAATATAAGACAAATTACAAATGTTAAATACTATATAGTATTTGAAATTCCTCCCCCTTAATTTTAACACAAGAAAATGTAGAAACGCATTACTGTGTTAGATCATGCACGCGCACGTGCATTTACTGTAACTCCACGTAAACTGTTGCTAGTGGGCGTATTCCCAAAAATAAGTACACTCCACTCCGAATATCATCCCTAAAATTCTGTTAAGCTCTCTGTCACGATTTTTTACCATGCCTCCTCCCCCCTCCATCCTGTAACGTTCGCATACCAGTCGGCTATATTATCCACGTGGCAAGATATCATTCGTCTCTTCTATCTATAAAATAACCTCCTCCCTCCTTCCCTCCCTCGCCTCACCGTCACCGAACGCTCCTCTCTCTCTCTCCCCCCCCTCTCTCTGTATGTATCTCTCGGCTGTAGATATAACTGAGTCTCAGATCTGTATGTATTCCCGTATATATATATATATAAACATATACACGTCTATCTATCTGTGTCGAGGAGTTTCCATTGCGGCGGTCTCTAATTCGCTTGGTGCAGGTCGGGAACTGACTCGCCGGTGACGCTGTCCGTGCCGGAATCGGCGCTCTTAGCTTCATTGATATTTTGTTTATATGTATCGATATTTAGAGAGCTCTCATTAGGACTTATTTGTTAGTAATTTTTTTTTTGTTGAAATTAACTTGATATATGTATAGATAAATAGAGAGTGTTTACCCCCGGTTGGTTAAGTAATAGATATGTAGAGAGTGTTTACCCACGGTTGGTTAAGTAATGGATATGTAGAGAGTTCATTTTTTTAATAGATTAGTTATGAATGAAAGTGCGCCTCGTCAATGGCTAAGTTTGTTCCCGCCTTGCATCAACTGAATTGGTGACCGCGGTGAATTTGATATCTTTGGATCGATCTATTCTCCGCTACACGAGGTTGGGTTTTCATTCATTTTAATTCAAAATTTGCATACATTTTTATCTGTATCGTGTGCGTGTGTTTGATTTTTCTCTTTCTTTGTTTAATATTTCTGTTGTTTAACTGATTGGATTTATCTGGATCTAGCTTTATCTATTGGTGTGTGCAGGTTCGTGCTCCCAGCTGTGTTTATTTGTGCTTCAGATCAGTGGCGAAGCCAGGAATTTCATTTAGGATGTTCAAATTTGAAATAAGTCAAAAATCTATATGTTATATACCATTAAAATCTAATAATTTACTTATATATAGAGTGTAATTTTTCAACAAAGAGTTGACCACCCTATGGGCTATGTACCTTCGCCCTTGCTTCAGATGATTGAAGAGTTGGCTGTGCTTGTATACTGAACGTGCGAAGTTAGTTTTTTTTCTTTTCCTTCCTTCCGTTTTAATGCTTATTGGATTGATGAAGTTTCACTAAAAATAAGAGTTGCTGAGAACATAAATAATACTTTAAAAATCCACCTGTGGAGATTGCCACGGATTAATCGTGCAAGTTTGATGTGTAAGAGGAGGTTGTGCTTCAATAGCGAATGTTCAATGTGAACAATTTTAGTAATGTTGACGGCATTGATGAATCATAGATTGGAGTGATGGATTAATTTTGGAATATCAGGTGTTTTCAAATGAAGAAAAGTGACTCTTGAATTGTTATAGACAGAACTAGAGAATTTCTACATTTATTTATGTTTATCTGGATGTAAGAGATACTAGTGCTGAATGACGTATATTTAAGTTTGAAATTTCTGTATTTTCTTTATCCCATTGATAAATCGTAAATTGGAGTTCGAACACCGTAAGTTTTCTTGTTCACTCTGTTTCAAATGACACCTGACACCGGCATTAATGTAGCTTCTGGCCTATTAATACAGTAATCTAGATAAGATATGAAAATGTAGATCCAGAAGGTAAATTATGCTGTAACTACAAAAAATTTCAAATTGATGGTGCATTTTTTAGTTTAACATTGCACACACAATTTTTTGGATGCTTTAATGGCATTAACTGCCTCCATCTACGTCTTGTCATCACCTTCTTTGTCTAAGTTCACAGGGAAATAAAACTTACAATTTCTCCAAGTCTCAGTTAATGTTTTAAATGGGAGTTTGTCATTCTAAATTTAGTTGAAATTCAGTATTTGCTGTTGTGTTTGAAGTGTTGAGGGATGAGGGACACAATTGAAGATCTTCCAACTGCTTATTCATTTGTTTTGTGCTCATTGAAGTTTGTTTACATAGTAACCTAATAAATTAAAAATTGCACTCTTATATGTGATGACAACCTGTCAGGTGTGTTTGACTGATGTAATACTCATATTGAAGAATTCATGTTGGGGTTTCCAACGCCATTTTTGAGTTGAGGGAGAAAGATAATTTGGAGGTGCCACAGAGTTTAGAGTAATCCATGGAGGCAGGAACAACAAATATGAGTTGCTTAGTGTTTGAGAGAAACTAGTGTTTGTAACGTACTGGGATACAAGTTTTCAGTTCGAGAGTTTTGGGTATATATTCTTTTACAGTCGGTTAGTTGGTGTCTCTTAACCAATGTTTAATGTCTTGAAGTTGAATCCAGCAAATTTATATATGCCAATTTAGTAATTTACCAATTTGTGTTTATTTGTTCTCTGTTGCATCCTCAATGGCCAAAGCATCCGTCTTAACTACTAATAAAATAGATGAGTTATATCAATATATACTCTTGGTAATCTCATGAGTAAGGGATGATCTAAATTTTTCGTTTTGTCCTCATGCTTCTTTTTTCTGTTTGTAAACGTCATTTATGTTCGTCACTCGTCAAAACTAATATGAAGCTTGACATGTTTAAGGTAATGTAGTAGGATAACTAAGCTGCAGGCTGTAACATATTGGTATCAGCTGTCTTCTTGTTATGGGTAGAACTACAACCTGTAGAAAGAATAGACGGCGTGATTGACAGCAAGATTTCAAGGATGCAAAACATCTCTGGCAGAACAGATTGTTTTCGGCTAGGTTTTCATCGTAAAATTTGTGCTACAGAACACACAAAGAAGAGATATCAGATGCAACTAGCCTCTACCTTTGCCAAAGGTAGATTAATTTCTATTTTCTCAGTGTTTTCGAAGTCAAGTAAAAGACTTGTCTTATGATCCATGGAAATAAAAATGCTGGTGCCTGTCAATTTCTGACTCCTCTTTTATCTGTTATTTTCTTTATGAATCAGGTACTATAATAATGAATTTACGTTGATGATTTGATTGGAAGTCTTTGATGCTTCTTTGGTTTTATGATATCACCTTGTATTCTTAGAAATTTTCTCGTTAGATTCCGCTAGTATAGGGTATTCCAGGAAAGCAGGGATTTTTCAGCATCTCCATTTTCATTTTAATAATTTAGCTCATGTAACCCATGGAAACATGGGCTAACAGTGAATTGTAAAACACTATTGTATCTTTTGTCAGAAACACATCACTTAAATGCAAGAAGACATCCAGCCTCTCCTTTATCACCTGTTCAACTTACTCTGCTTCACCACTACCTCTTAATCTCGTTTTCTCACCAACTTGTGCCGTCCTAAGGTTTCTTTTCTCTACTTTCATTATGCCGAATGGCACTAGACTTTCCTTTACTTCACATACCCTGACAAAATTTCTACTTCCTTATTCTCCCCCACTACACCCGGCTTAATGTCCCTATTTTCAAATACTGGCTCCCACTAAACTAGCTGTTACCTATTTCTTACTAATTCCCTGATTTCTCAACCAGCATCATGTTAAAAAATAATAATTTTAATATCTCAAAAAGAATATTTAAATTAATGTCTAAGTTCATCTTTTTAATGTATCTTTATATGACCAATAAATTTGAATATACATTAATGTGTGTAGTAGTAAAATAGAATAACTTTAAACATAATATTTTGTTAACCTTTAATGGGTTACAAAATCAGTTATGTTTTTGTAAATTTGAATTTGACCAAAGATTGGTCTTGTATGACCATTTCCTTAAACGTCTATTTTGATAATATCTCATTAACTTTGATAATAAAATTTCTTTGGCTTTAAATGATTGTAACGTCTGATAGCATAGAATCCTTAATGGATTTTAACGTTTTTTTTATTGTATCAGATTGTCCATTTGGACGTTACCTATCAGATTCAATGCTTTCATTATGAATTCATTGTCTTCTTTAATTTGGACGTTACTTATCAGATTCTCCATTTGATTTTGGACTATATATATAGTTTTGTGTTCTCATCTTGTCAAGGTGAAATAAACAAATAAAACTTTTCTATTATCTTGCTGGGTTATCTTTGTTAAACTTTGTTGTTTCTGCTCCTAGTTCATACTAGAAGAGTTTGTTGAATCCTGGGAGATACGCCTAATATTATTTATCTCCGCGTGGGCGAAATATCCTTAAGGACAGTGTCCTTGACACGTCTCAAGCTAAACTTTTTATTCTCCATAATCATCAAAATTTTCCAACACATCAATGCCTCTGTTTAGTGACTATTCTATCTCCTTCATCATTAATGTGGTATTACGTATACAAATTAATGTAGTAGCTTTTGTCTTGTGTGGCATTGGAGGAAGTTGCAGCCCGTTCACCTTCATATTCTTCCAATTCTCGATATTTTTATCTACTATCTAAATCACTTTTGCTGGAGTCGTGGTGCTTAAAACATGCTGCCCAGAATGTTGTAATCTGTTCTTTTCTGATCGATACTGGGATGATGTTTTCATATTGAGGATTGTCCTTGTATTGGGTGTGAAGTTAGAAGTCTAGCAACGATAACTGATAGCAAATAAAATGTTGAAGTATCTTTGGGCAGAAGACAAAGCATGACATGAAAGTGTGCATGGCTTTATAATAGCGGATTGCAATGTGCAGCAAGGGGAGGGATTTTGTTGCATGGCATTTCAGATGTAGTTACAAATCAGCCAGCTGAAATTTATTATTTACTCGCTAAATACTTTGTATTAATTGTAGTTAGCTTTTATGAATGTAGTTGCATGAGGTGTGGTTGTAGCCCTATAAAACAACCCATTTCAGTTCTCATTGTAGGCATATTGGCAATACTATCTTCTTACCTTCCGTTCTCATTCTTTTTGGATTGTTAAAAATCCCCGATTTAATCCCTACAATTTCCTTCTTGAGCACCGCTGTTCGTGGAGGATTCATTATACCGGCATCATCTGTTATCAGAGCAAGAATTTACTTGGCCATAATCTACGGTGAAAACAAACAAAAGTTACAGATAAGGCAGCCACGGAAATGAAGACATTCAGGAGCTGCAGAGAGATTCTTGAGTGAAAAGTCAAGGCAAGATAAATTGGTGGGATCCGCAAAGGTGATGGACCAAGGAAAAGATAACATTGAGCACGACTGCCCTGCTACCAACCTATGAATGGCTTGTCTTTCAAAGCTCGAATTTCCTAAATTCCCAGGCACTGACCTCAATTCTTGGTTATACATGGTACCAAAACTTTTTGATTGATGACTCTCATCTTTGTTTCAAAAGCAAATGCAGTTGCCATCCAGCAGCATCAAGCTTACCATTGTGCGTAAATGCATCTTTACGTGAGAGGAATATGGCTTAGGTCTTGTTAAAAGGTTCGAGTTAAGCTGGAGGATCACATGGCTGAGCTCAAACAGCTCAAGCAGACAGAGGGGATAATGCATTATCAAGCTTCGTTTAATCGTATTATAGCAAGGTATGTTACTAGTAGGTTTCAAGCCTGAGTTAAGTGATTAAATCAATATACTTAATCCTAGAACCTTCTCACATGCATATCATTTTGTCAAACCGCAGCCCAATCTAAATTATTCAAGAAGCAAACGCCAGTCCTCCCTGCTGCTAACAGAAGGTATGTTCTAACCAAGCATCCAACTCTCAATACACTTAACTTTCCATTAGTATAAATCTTACTATTGTCGAAAGGGGTGACAGGTCCTAAGAATTATATTATTTTTTATATGAATCCTTTACTCCTCAGAAAAAATGTATTATGCATATAGTTACATATATAACTCTTAGGGGTCGTTTGGTAGGGTGCATAAGAATAATGCTCAATATGGTGTATTAGGAATATTGGTATTAGTTGTGCTGACATATTTCTTACCATTGTTTGGTTTGATGTATTTTAACATTGCACAATTTCTAAAAGAATTGTTTGTTTACAAATATACTCTCATAACCCGTCCATCACTTTATCTTTTTAAAAGAAATATATGTTTAAGGAATATTTTTATATGAAAAAGGTTTTAAAAAAATTATTTGATTTGTCTACCTATATTGTAGTATAGAACTGAATATTTATTTATAAAAAAGGAAATATGCGAAGTATTATTTATTTACTAGGGATATAATTTTATTTTCCACTTTCTTGGATTATTTCAAACTTGCATTAATATAATAGCATTAATCAAGCATAAATTTTGAAGGACAATTTTATCTTTAACTAAGCTAATGCATGCATGAAAACTCATTGTATTGTTAATAACATTGTTTCCTATGTATTAGTTATGCATAGGATAATACCAAATAGGGTGTATAACTTGTGTTTGCCTAACTAATGCATAAGTTCAAAAGGTGTACCAAACAAGGTATTATTAATACACAAAGTTAATGCATGCATTACTTTATCTAATGCATCCTACCAAACGACCTTTAAGAATTTGCAAAAGTAGAGGGAACCTTTATTGAGCCAAGGCATTTATGCCCTTATCTCTTTAAGCTCTGACTGGAGCTAAGAGTTACTAAATGTTGAGGGTGATAGGCACCACGAGAAAAGGCCTGTGCTTATTGTCATAGACACGGAAAGCTAATCTTTGGATACAATCAGTATGTATGACAGATGGAAATGTTATGGCAAACTCTTGTATGTGATAGTTCATCGGAGAATTAGGGGAGACTCCATCATTCAAAGTTAGCTTGTCACGCCGCATGACATTAGATCCCTAGCTAGGAGCTTTACGTCTAAACATCTTGGGCAACTTGCGCTTAGTAGGGTAATATAGGTCGTTAATATAGGTCGTTAACTGTATCAGTATTCTCTGTGGTACGAGCATCAACAGGTTGTTTCTTTGAAAAATTGCTACTTTTGGATTCTATCTCATGTTGAATTGTTCTCTTTTGATTTGTTTCTTCTTTATTTTTTTTCCCTCCTTTTTGTGATGTATTTGTATCTCCATTGAATATGCAATCTAATTCGTCAATGACTGTTTTTTTTTTTTTTTAAAAAACTAACTTAAAGATGATATGTACATTTCAGTGTGTTGCAGTTAGCTGTTTTTTTTTCGAAATGTACTAAGAGCTGGCCAAGTTATTTTGTAGAATTTTATTTTTGTTTCTCAGCGAAATCATCTTTATTACATTTTTTCACTTTATTCAGACGTTATTGAGTTGTTTCGGATGTTCTTGTCTTATGACTATTTCTTGTTTATCTTAGATTATAGTTTGATTCCTTCCAATGATAACTTAAATTCATTAAAAAGTTATCTTAGGTCATGATGATCATACGAAAGTTCAGACCACACCGTCCTCTCAAGCAACTCAAACATTCGTAAGTTTTATGTTTTCTTTGCCAAATGCATCGACATAATCTTTTAAGAAGACTGTAATATTGCTGTATACAGTATTACTCTTCTAAGATGATACACGAAATGCTGATTTGGAAGATGAGTAGGATGCCAAATAGGACTTTTCAAACATGTTAGTTAAAGTTAGTTACAATTTGAAAAGTTAGTTGGAAATTGAAAGTTATTTTATAGCGGGAAATTTGTTCCTTTTGATTTTCAGCATTTTCATTTCAAATCCTTTGCTTTAAGTAGTGAATTGTAATAGATGAAAAACATTATGAAATATAAGAAACTTCATCCCAAATTCTCTGTTCTCCTTCTTCTAAATCTCTCTTATCTCTGCTTCTACTTCTAGATCTCTTCCTTTCTCTTCTTTCTTCTTCTTCCTTCTCCTTATTTTGTACTGCAATTGCTGTGTGATATCCTTTGAGATATCATTTTGTATCAGAGCCCTACGAGCTATATGGGACCTCGACGAGCTATTGACGATATTCATGGTGTTCCAGCTGCTAATCTTCAGGAGCAATATGAGGATTTAGCAGCTCAACAATTGGATTTACGAGCTAGTATGGATCAAATGCATCAGGAACTTAGGGAGGACATGGATCGTAGGAAAAGGGAACTTGTTCAATTGGTTAGTACTTTGAAAAGTTCCTTTGATGGAATGCATTTGCAACAACAAACTAAGGACGGAAGTTCCACCTCTACAGATCGGGTTCTAATTAATGTACCAGGTCAAGGTATTTTGGGTCCAAATCCTTAATATGCTGCTAATAATCGTAATCATAATCTGATATTTCCTCGATTTAATGGTGAAAACTTAAAAACTTGGCTGTATCGAATTGAGCAGTACTTTGCCATTGATAACACTCCTCTTATTGAACGAGTAAGATTAGTAGCTATGAACCTAGATGATGAAGCTTTGGCTTGGCACCAAGCTTTTTTAAAATGTAGAGGTGTACCTGGCTTACCTGAATGGGAGGAGTATCTGGCTGTATTGGTCGAAACCTTTGGGGATGAATTTGCTGATCCAATGCTCGAATTGAAACAATTAAAACAGACTGGCACAGTGAGGGAATTTCAATTCGCATTCGATAGGCTTGTGTCTCAGTGTAGTCTATCAGTCGATCAAGGCATATCTTGCTTCTTAGGTGGATTGAAGGAGGAGTTAGTCCATCCTATTATGATGCATGAGCCTAAGACTCTTTCAAAGACCTATCGCCTAGCTAGACTTGCTGAAGCCACTTTAGCAGCTAATGCTCGCATCATGAAACTATCTTCTGGAACTTATCAGCATATTAATAGGAAACCCTCATATGAGTTGCATGCCACTAAAACCCCTCCCTCACAGCTCTTAATTACCCCTAAACCTTCCCTACTCCCTAATAATAATAATGTCTCTAGTGCCAAAAATAGGAGAGTGATTTCTCCAGCAGAAATGCAGGCAAGAAGAGCTCAGGGCTTATGTTACTTTTGCAATGACAAGGACACCCCTGGGCATAAATGTTCCTTACCTAAGCAGATGTTCATCATGGATTTGGACTACTCAGCAGGTGAGCTGGAGGAGGATCAGGTGAAGTCATATGAAGCTTCACCTACTGATGAATGGAATGTACCAGAGGGGGACCCTCCCTTGATCTCTTTATGTGCTTTAAGTGGTCTACAAGGGGCTCAAACTATCCATGTGATTGGGTATAGTAATAAAATGCCTATTCAAATATTATTAGATGGGGACAGTACACACAACTTTATTGATGCTGAAACTGCAGAGAGGTTGAGATGTCATATATCTCCAACTAAGCTAGGCTATGTCAGCTTAGGCAACAACACTATGGAGTCCACTTCTGGGGTAGTAAAAGGTTTCCAATGGATGTTTCAAGGGACTGCTTATACCTCTGATTTGATTGTCTTTCCTGTTGGAAGGTATGACTTAGTCTTAGGGGCCTTATGGATGAAGACATTAGGTCCTGTTACTATGGACTACACTAAACTTACTATGTCCTTTGATTATCAGGGTAAACACCATGTATTGAAGGGTGTTACTGAGAAATGTAAACCTTCAAGTTCTAAGGCTATCAATAAGAACTATAATGCAGGGGCTCAATTTTTTATGTTACAGGTGGTTCTTCCTAGAACTTTGGAGGTGTGTCATACTCATTTTAATGCACTTCACTTACCTGTTGAAGACCCATTGCCAGAGGCCCTTCAGAAATTGCTTGACCAGTACCAGTTGCTTTTTAAGGAGCTAACTTCTTTGCCACCTCAGAGGGGAGTTTTTGATCATAGAATTCCCCTACAGGAAGGGTCTAAGCCAGTAAATATCAGGCCTTACAGGTATTCTTCTATGAAGAAAGATGTCATTGAAAAACTTTTGTTGGAAATGTTACAACAAGGGGTTATACAATATAGTAATAGTCCTTTCTCTTCACCAGTGGTTTTAGTGGGGAAAAAGGATGGATCATGGAGACTATGTGTTGACTATAGGGAGTTAAATCAGTGCACAGTTAAGGATAAATTTCCTATCCCTATCATTGATGATCTATTGGATGAGCTTAATGAGGCCACAGTCTTCTCTAAAATTGATCTCAGATCCGCTATCATCAAATTAGGATGACACCCGAGGACATACCAAAGACTGCTTTCAAGACTCACTCAGGTCATTATGAGTATCTTGTCATGCCATTTGGTTTGACAAATGCTCCTTCTACCTTTCAATGCCTTATGAATCACCTATTCCAGCATTTCTTAAGGAAGTTTGTATTGGTCTTCTTTGATGACATTTTGGTTTATAGCAAGCACCTGAAGGATCATATACACCATCTTCAGCAAGTATTTGAAGTTATGCAGTCTAATAGTTTATTAGCTAAACGCTCTAAATGTGTTTTCGGAGTAGCAAGGGTTGAGTATTTGGGCCATTTTATATCTGCTGTAGGTGTTGCAACAGATCCGAAGAAAATATTAGTTGTGCAACAGTGGCCTGTGCCTACTACCTTGAAGCAACTCAGAGGATTTCTTGGTCTTGTTGGATACTATAGAAAGTTTATCAAATCTTATGGCCTTATTAGTCAATCTCTCACCGAGCTACTCAAAAAGGACAACTTTAAATGGACACCTAGTGCTGAACTGGCATTTATTGCCTTGAAGAAAGCCCTCACTTCTGCTCCTGTCCTAGCTATTCTCTTCCTTTTGTGATTGAAACTGATGCTAGTGGCACTGGTATTGGTGCTGTTCTCATGTAAGAAGGCCACCCTATAGCTTTCATCAGTAAAGGTTTAGCCCCCAGACATGCTGCCCTTTCTGTCTATGAGAAGGAGCTGTTGGCACTTGTTTTTGCTATTACCAAATGGTCTCACTACCTGTTGGGACAGCATTTTATTATCCAAACTGATCAAAAAGCTTTGAAGTATTTACTTGGGCAGAAAATCCACACAGATGCCCAAATCAAATGGATTGCTGAGCTTTTGCCCTTTGACTTTGAAATTCACTATAAAAAAGGCAGGGAAAATGTAGCTGCTGATTCTTTATCTAGAGTTCAAGGTGCTGAACTAATGACATTATTGATGTCTTCTGTTTATACTGAATTGTGGGAAGAAATCATGGCCAGTTGGTCTGCTGATCCTGAGTTAAGTGCTCTCATTTCATCCTTACGGCAGGCCTCTCAGAAAAACTTCACATGGATCAACAATCAACTTAGAAGAAAGGGCAAACTAGTGATTGGTAACAATGCTACTCTCAGAACTAAGATCCTCACTTTATGGCATGCAACCCCCACAGGAGGTCATTCTGGCTTAGATGCTACCACCAGGAAGATATTGGCCTATTTTTAGTGGAAGGGTATTAGGAAGGATATTGCCACATTCATCCTCAACTGTACCACATGTCAAAGGAACAAGTATGACACCTCAGCCTCCCCTGGTCTTCTTCAACCTCTTCCCATTCCATCTTTACCTTGGACAGACATTACTATGGATTTTATTAAAGGATTACCAAGGTCCAAAGGTAGAACTGTCATTTGGGTCATAGTTGATCGATTAACCAAGTATGGCCATTTCATTGCCCTCACTCACCCCTATACTGCCCAAACTTTGGTTCCCATTTTTTTGGACAACATTTTTAAACTACATGGGTTCCCTGCTTCTATTACTAGTGATCGAGACCCTATCTTTGTTAGCTCATTTTGGAAGGAGTTCCTCACTGCTCAAGGCATTACACTACAGACCTCCACTGCTTACCATCCTCAAATGGATGGCCAAACTGAGGTGCTCAAGAGGTGCCTTGAGACCTATTTGAGGTGCTTCTGCACTGATTCTCCTGCAGATTGGTCCTTGTTTTTACCACTAACTGAGTGGTGGTACAATTCTACTCCCCATTCCTCCATTAAAACCTCTTCTTTTGAACTCCTTTATGGGTATCCTCCACCTTTACACTTTCCCTACCTTCCTAGTGATCTTGACTCACCTGCAATGGAGGATATCCTACTCACCAGAGAATTCAAACTTCAAATGGCCAAGTTTCATTTACATAGAGCTCAGCAACGCATGAAGGCTCAAGCTGATGCTCACAGATATGATAGAAACTTCAATGTTGGAGATTGGGTTTTTGTTAAGTTGCAACCTTATCGACAGTCTACTTTAGTTGGTTCTCCCTACCATAAACTCACTTCCCGTTATTTTGGACCTTATCCCATTGCTGAAAAGATTGGTGTTGTTGCTTATAAACTCTTGCTACCCTCTGAGGTTCTCATACACCCCATTTTTTACATTTCTCAACTCAAACTTTGCCACTCTCTCCCTTCTGAAATCATCCATCCTCCAGTCATCGACCTTGCTAGCCATCTGTGTCCTGCACCTGAAACTATCCTTGCTCGTCGCTTAATAAAGAAGGGCAACAAGGCTGTTGCCCAGTGCCTTGTTAAATGGTCTTAGCTTGATGATTCCTATGCTACATGGGAGTTGGCTTCTGCACTTCGCACTCAATTTCCAGATTTCACACTTGAGGACAAGGGTGCTCTTCCACAGGGGGGTATTGATACACGAAATGCTGATTTGGAAGATGAGTAGGATGCCAAATAGGACTTTTCAAATATGTTAGTTAAAGTTAGTTACAATTTGAAAAGTTAGTTGGAAATTGAAAGTTAGTTAATAGCGGGAAATTTGTTCCTTTTGATTTTCAGCATTTTCATTTCAAATCCTTTGCTTTAAGTAGTGAATTGTAATAGATGAAAAACATTATGAAATATAAGAAACTTCATCCCAATTCTCTGTTCTCCTTCTTCTAAATCTCTCTCATCTCTGCTTCTACTTCTAGATCTCTTCCTTTCTCTTCTTTCTTCTTCTTCCTTCTCCTTATTTTGTACTGCAATTGCTGTGTGATATCCTTTGAGATATCATAAGATTTACATAATAATGAATTGCAAAGAAGCCTAAATATGACAACTAAAACAAATAAAATCAGTAGATATCCTTAGAATATGACATAAAAAAAAGGTTTGGGTAAATTAAAGAAAAGAATTTGGTAAATATCTGAGGTTTTGTGGCGATATCTGGAGGCTAGAGGTATACTTATCGCATAAACTAGGGAAATGTATGATGGAGGCAACAACATAAGGATAATGGGAGGAGATTGGGGACACTTCCTAGTCGAGATAGGGTTGCACTAGGGACCAGCCCTCAGCTCGTTCTTGTTTGCATTGGTGATGGATGAGTTGAAAATACATTCAAGGTGAGGTGTCTTGGTGCATGTTACGTTATTTGTAGATGACATAATATTGATTGACGAGACGCGATGCGGGGTTAGCACATGCGGGAGGTTTCGAGACAGACCTTGGAGTCTAAAATTTTAGGTTGAGCAGGACTAAAACAGAGTACATGAAGTGCAAGTTCAGTGGCGTGATTTAGGAGGCTGGCGTCGATGTGAGGCTGGATACACAAGTTATCCTCAAGAGAAGAAGTTTCAAGTATCTTGGTTCTATAAACCAAGGTAATGGGTAGATTGACGAAGATGTCACACATCGTGTTGGAGCAGGATGGATGAAATTGAGGCTTGCATCAGGTGTCTTGTGTGATAAGAATGTGCCACCAAGACTTAAAGGTAAATTCTATAGCGTGGTTGTTAAACCGACTATGTTGTATTGAGTGGAGTGTTGGCTAGTCAAGACCTCGCATTGTCCTGAAGATGAAAGTCGCAGAGATTAGGATACTGAGATGGATGCGTGGCCATACTAGGAAGGATATGATTAGAAAAGAAGTTATCCGGGACAAGGTGGGAGTGGCCTCTGTGACAGACAAGATAGGGGAACTGAGGTGGAGATGATTCAGACATGTGAAGAGGATGTGTGAGAGGACCTAGAAGAGATAGAGATAGGCCGAAGAAATACTAGGAAGAGGTGATCAGGCAGGACATAATACATCTTCAACTTATCAAGGAAATGATCTTGATAGGAAGGTATGTGGGTCGATGATTAGGATAGTAGGTTAGTAGGTAGTCGAATGTGTTTCTTTTACATCCCTATATTCTTTTCCCTACTTGTAGAACTAGTGTTATTATCCTATTTCTTGTTCTTAAATTTCTATTATCGCATGTTGTTCCTTTTGCTTCAGTTATCTTTTTTTTTTGGGCTGTGACTACAGTTTTTCTTCCATAACTTCTTCACACCGTTTTTCCTTTTCATAACTATTGTGATTATACTTTTCTTAAGCCGATGGTCTATTCGAAACAATCTTTCTATCTTCACAAGGTAGGGATGAATTTTGCGTATATCCTCCCCAGACCCCGCCCGTGGGATTTCACTAGGTATGTTGTTGTTGTTGATTTTGGTAAACAATTGAATAATTTAATAGAGTTGAACCTGGACTTTCTTGTCCATATTGGAATATTCTTTGATCAGCTGTCTCTTCCAGCTTTTTTTGCTTTAGTATTGTTTATCCTTGTATGTTTCAGACTAGAGAATATTAGTAGATTCAGAAGCAAGAAGGCAACAAAAGCGAGACTCCCCACCGGACCGTGGAAGCTGCCGTTGATAGGGAAACAATTTACGATCTGGTGGTCCCTTGACCCACAGGGTATTGACAGACTTGGCCAAGAAATACGGGCCCTTAATGCACCTTCAGCTTGGAGAGATCTCTACAATAGTTGTTTCTTCCGGCGAAACTCCAAAACAAGTGTTGAAAGTTCATGGCATCGTTTTTGCTTCGAGGCTTCAGAACCTTGTATCAAATATTATACCTAATGATTCCAAAAACATTGCTATGATCCGTACGGGGAATATTGGCTACAGATGAGGAAAATCTGCACATTGAAACTTTTGAGCACCAAGCGCGTTCAGTCCTCGATCTCGATCACTTAGAGAAGAAGTGTATGCACGTCTCTTCCAATGATGGTTCACCAGTTAATCTAACAGAAAAGCTATATTCAACTATTTCTAGTGTAATTTCGAGAGCAGCATTTGGAAAAGGATACAAGGACCATGATGCACTTGTACCTACACTATATCAACTTCTAAATTTGCATCAGCATTCAACATTGCAGATCTGTATCTTTCCATAAAGCTGTTGCAAAGAATGAGTGGACTAAGGGTCAAATAGGACAAGTGCCATAATGAACTAGATCGGATGCTTGAAGACATTATCATCAATTCGACCATATAGCAGCAAGGAATATGTCACAGCCACCAAGATTGATGATGATGACGAACTGGTGGATGTCCTTTTAGAAATTCAGAAGACTGAAAATCGACTAACTAAAGCAGTGATGTCTTTTAAGGTTCTTGGAAGAAAGACATTTAATAATCTTAACTATAAGAGTATTTCTCTAAACTATCTCTTATTTGTATCTTAAACATCTCAATTAACACATACTTTATCTAATAGTAAGGTGAATCTGCAAAAATGCTTCTTGTTTTCTTTTAAAACATTAACTGTTGGTTATGAAACACAACTATGCTTGCGAAATTGGAAGGGATCCAAGATATTGGGAGGATACAGAATGCTTTAAATCAGAGAGATTTCTCGATAAGACGATTGATTTTATAACTTGAGTTCATCCCTATACCATTTGGTGCTGGAAAAAGGATTATATATGTCATTTTGATTATTGAGCTTCCTCTTGCTCTTTTCCTTTGCCATTTTGATTGGAAGCTTCCTTATGGCATGAAACATGAAGACATGGATATGACACAGGAATTTCGTTTGACTGTGGGCAGAAAATATGATACTATCTTTGTCCACAAACTATTGTAGCTTTCTTAATAGAGATAAGACTTTTCGTTTTCTCTTTCCCTGTTCTCATTTTCACTGATATATGATATGATATAAATTTGATTGTTAAATACATATTTTGACCAAAAAAACTGATGTGGTTTTTCTAACAATTTAATAGGCTTAATAAATTGGATTAAATGCAATAGTCCATCTTGATGCAAGTTAAACGACCCATATTCACAAACGGATAATAATAATTAATGATTTTACATACATTTTATATACATATCTTTCCCAATCAAATTGTCTATACAATCAGTCTTCTAAAAAAAAAAACAAGCACTACTAAAAATCACCTGTTTACCAAACGTAACAGTACCGACGGACTTTTTTCCGTTGGTATTCCGAAGGACTTTCCGACGGAGTCTCTCGATACTTTTGAATTTTTTAATTTCTATTTTTTTTTTAAAAAGGAACCGACGGACTTCCGTCGGTAAATAATGATATTTTGACCAGTTAAAATTTAAATGGTTGTACCTACGGATTTCGTCGGTAAATTACCGACGGACTCTCTCGGAACATTTTGTATTTATATTTTTCGAATTATTTGTTTTGGGTGTCAGTCGTTGCTTTAAAAAAATAAAATAAAAAAGAAAATAAAGTTATCCACGTACTCAATCGCTATTGCATTTACATAATATTTGAATTTTGTTCTTACAGTACCGATGGACTTCCGTCGGTAATTTAAATATATAATCTTATGTATAATTTTTTATTACACAATATCGAGGGAAGCCATCGGTAAGTCCTTCGGTAAGTAGTTACTTAATTATCTTGGTGGTTGATTAGCCTTTTTATTGAAATTTACATTAAGTGAAGGTAATTACACTACTTAAAATATATTAATGGCAATTAGCTTATTAATTTATAATTACACAAAGTAAAAATAAATTTGTAGTATCCTTAACTATATTGATTAACCTATACATTAATAATTACACACTAAGAAGAATTGTATTATGTAGTTGTTTCCACAAGAAATATCAGTGATGATTTATCTTATTAATTGATAATTACTGTAACTAAAAGTGTATTTGTGACGACCCGACCCGTCATCTTATGAGTTACCGCCCCGTTTCCCCCATAATATGCTTCTCTATGTTTCAATATCAGTATTTGAGATGATCGGATAGAATTGGATTGGTTTTAGATGGAAATGAGACACTTAACCTTTTACAGAGAAGCTTGTTTTGAAAGTCAACCGGAAGTTGACTATTTAGTTAGAGGGCTCGGATGTGAATTCCGGTGATTTGGTTAGCTTCGGCGGATGATTTGTGACTTAGGAGCGCGATCAGAATTGAATTTGGAGGTCCGGTGTAGAATTAGGCTTGAATTGGCGAAGTTAGCATTTTGGCAAATTTCCGGTTGATAGGTGAGATTTTGATCTGAGGGTCGGAATGGAATTCCGAGAGTTTTTGTAGCTTCGTTAGGTGATTTGGGATATGTGTACAAAATTTTACGTCATTCGGACGTGGTTTGGTTGAGTTTTTGATCAAATGCGTGTTTTGGAAGTTTTAGAAGAACTTAGGCTTGAATTCGATGTAATTTGATGGTCTTGGCGTTGTTTGATGTATTTTGATGATTGGAAAAAGTTTTTATGATATTTTAAGAGGTGTTGGTATTTTTAGTTGAGGTCCCAGGGGCCTCGGGGTGATTTCGGATGGTTAACGGGAGCTTTTAAAGTTGGAAAATTTCATAATAGACGAAAGTTGTAAATGAGTGCGCACAAGACCTCAATTTGGACAACCATATCTCCCGTTATATAAGGAGTTGGGTGATGCTAAACCTATCAAATTAAAGCTCTTTGAGTCTAGTTTCTAACGCATTAAACCGTTTGTCATTTGGAGTTGTATACAGGAAGTTATGACCATTTCACTGGTCTGGTGTCAGAGCGCGTGGAGAGCGCGCGAAGTTGTGCGTTTCGCGCGTCTAAGGCAGAATGCTCAGCAAAAACGCGCGAACTATGCAAAATTTCGCGCGCCTGGAGCGTTTTTAAGTACCTAAGGATGGGAAATGACAAAACTCGAGTCATTTCTCAAGCCTAGCGCTTCCCCAACACCCCCAATTCGACCAATGCATCCAATTGCACTCCTAAGGTAAGCTTTTAAGTGTGTTTTCATGGTGATTTCACTTCTCAATCACTAGTTACAACATGATTTTGATTGGATTTCATAGGATTTCTTTAAAATCTCGAGAATACCCCAAAGTTGTCTTTCAAGATTTGGTCTACAAGAGGTAAACCTACACCTTAGACTTACATATATAGAGTTATTATGGAATTATGAGTATGAATCATGTATTACAACTTATAGTATAGTGATTGGAGACCATAAATTCCCAATTTAAATACATGAACATGGTAGGGATTTAAATGTGTATATTTGATGGAATTTTGTTGGTTTGGGTGTGAATGGTTGATCACACACGTGATGTTAGGAGTATAAATTGCTAAAGAATGATAGTGAGATGAATTGTTGGTTAATGGTGATAGTTGGAGGAACCAATACTATAGTCATGAGGTGTAAATATCTATGCCTACAAGATGTTTGATAATAGGCCTAAATGGCATAAGTTATGGGATTTATTACTAATATTGGCCCTATTGAATGTTGTATTGTAGATTGAAGTTACATAACTGTATTGGATCATTGTAGTATCATTAAGGGGCGAATTTCAGATATGTATGGCTAAAGCCCCATCTTTTAGAAATCGAGCTTCATCAATGTTTGTGTGATTTTTGGTCAGATTCGACGCACGAGGAGGCCAATTTGAGAGGCAAGGGCATAGCGAGCTAGACTTTGGGCCGGTTAGAGGTGAGTAATGCTTGTAAATGATATCCTGAGGGTTTGAAACCCCGGACTTTCACATCGTAACACTATATTGAGGCATGACACATATTCTATGACGAGTGAGGGGTCGTTTACCATTGGGGATTGTGACTTGGTCCATCCCGAGTGTTATCTTCTACTATATTGGCGATTGATACACATACTTTATTATTGAGAATTGAGCTTACTGCTAAGTTTGGGGCCTTTTGCCGACCTGTAGAATCCTTATGTGTTTTTCCTCACTTGTTTGCATAAAACCATACTTTCAGTCATGTTTTCAACTGTTAAAAATGTTATAAGAACAGTATTTTTGAACATGAATATTGAATGAAAAGTATATGAGGGCAAAGATTCCTATAACTTATTATGACCGAGAGGCTGTTCATTACTTGACTGAGATGGGTCGAGGACCCAATAGTGAGGATGTTTATACTTGATATGGATCAGGCTGCACGCCGCACCAATAATATATTGATATGGATCGGGTTGCACGCCGCAGCAATGATATATTGATATGGATCGGGCTGTACGCCGCAGCAATGATATATTGATATGGATCGGGATGCACGCCACAGCAATGATATATTGATATGGATTGGGCTGCACGCCGCAGCAATGATATATTGATATGGATCAGGCTGCACGCCGCAACAATGATATATTGATATGGATCGGGCTGCACGCCGTAGCAATGATATATTGATATGGATCGTTCTGCACACTGCAGTAATGATATATTGATATGGATCGGGTTGCGCGCCGCAGCAGTGATATATTGATATGGATCGGGTTGCACGCCGCAGCAGTGATATATTGATACGGATCGGGCTGCACGCTGCAGCAATGATATATTGATATTGAGGCCGAGAGCCTATTTGATGCCACGGGATGGCTAATATTGTGCTTGGGCTGTAGGAGCCCCTCCGGAGTCTATACATACCCCTAGTGAGCGCCGTCGACGATAAATAAATGGAGCGGGTTGCACGCCGCAGCGGGTACTAGAGTGTACCGTCATATGCATTGCATTGCACTCATGCATTTATTCCTTATCTGCATTATCTGCCATAATAATTATGTGCTCTTATTTCATTGTTTGGTTGCTTCATACCGTTCTGAGCCTGAGGGGCTGATACTGTTCTGAGATACTGATATTGAGCCCGAGAGGCTGATGTTGTACCTTGTGAGTTGGGAGTGAGCCCGAGAGGCTGATATTGTACTTTGTGAGTTGGAAGTGAGCCCGCGGGGCTGATACTGTACTGAGAGGTTGATATTGAGCCCGAGGGGCAGATTTTTGATTATTTCTTACTTGTTGAAATTATTTTCGCAGCTGTTGAAAGGATCATTTTCAAAAAGAGGTTTTAAACTGAGCCAAGATATTACTAAAGATTTCACAGTTTTCACTGATTTTCTCAATTGAAGGGTTTTTCTCTGCTTCTATACAGCATGACGATATGTTTTACGTGATTTCTTACCGCTCAGTTGTTATTTACTTTTATTACTCACTGAGTCGGAGTACTCACTTTACTCCCTACACCTTGCGTGCAGTTGCAGGTATTGTTCCCGGTAGTAGGTTTTGAGTTGTTTGAAGATTTGTTCTCATGGCTGAGTCAGGTGATCGCTAGCGTCCGCGGCACCAGATCTTCTCCCTTATTTTATGTTGTTCCTGTTACTTTCAGACTTTGTTCCTATTTTCGAACTTGTAGTACTTTAGTGAACTCTGTAGTAGCTCATGACTAGTGACACCCCAATGTTGGGCTATGAGGGGATGGTTCCCTATTGTTATCATTGTTTTTCGCGCTTTTGATTATGCTAATCATGTTTTAATTTTATAAATGTTAAATAACTATTAAAAAAAGGCGTTTGTTTTGTTGGCTGGCCTTATCTTCACGAGAGGTGCCATCACGATCGGGTTTGGGATTTGGGTCGTGACAAGTTGGTATCAGAGCCTAGATTACTAGGTCTCACGAGTCATGAGCAGGTTTAGTAGAGTCTCGCGGATCGGTACGGAGACGTCTGTATTTATCCTCGAGAGGCTGCAGAACCTTTAGGAAAGCTTCACATTCTTGGAATTCTTATCGTGCGTACTTGATTCAGCTTGAGATATAACTCTTGAAATTCCTTCCACAAGTCTGTATGCGCACGTGAGCGCTCAGTATTAGATGTGCCTTGATGGCTTGTGATTTCCCGATCTAGGGGCGAGATGTAATCTCCGTGAGTTTGATGTTGGGCCAGTTTGGAGGACTTGAGATCGGATCTTTGCCTATGAATTGGTAGTGACAAAATCTATGAGTTGAGGAGCCCACATTGGAGGTCGAAAATATTAAGGAAAGAATATGTTCTTACTTGGTTGAATAGCCCAATAATGGTGGATCGAAAGGTATTTTTTATGTGTTACGATTCAAATAGGTGCAACACATGTCCATGTATCAATTTTGATAAATATAATACATGTAATATTGAGATTGATATTATTGATATACATTATGATGCTTTATCAAGTTGTGGATGTGTTGTTAGGATGGTTTTGGTGATTCTCTGGCAGGTGGATAGGCCCAATTACAAAGGAGACTCTGGCGAAATTTTTGAAAAATTTGGGACTTAGTAAAAAATTTGGTCACTTAGAGAGTAGGCTTAACTGTTATGTGAGTGAATGCAAGAAAATGCAGAAGAGTTAAAATTCCAGATGATTTGTGTTTCCACAAGCTTATGAAAGGGCGAGTTTAATCTCACTATGGTATTACGACAACAATGGAGCATATGCATTATAAGTATAGTGTGTTGTGATATATGGCTTCGAGCCAAGTTGGGGAGCTTGCTATTGGTTAGCGGATTGTGTGGTTATGTACTATGTTAGTTCTGATTTGATGCATGCTGGTGAATCAGTTCTGGTTGTGGAAATTGGGTCGAGAATGACACGAGTGAAGGAAAATTTTTGACAAGATGTCAAGAGCTCGGATGAGCAGGAAAGAAGTTTTGATGGTTAATATAAATTGGTATTGTCTTTAGCGTCACCTGAGAGCGGTGTTGCATCCTGGTTAGTGATCCTTGATCGCTTTACAGCGTTAGTACGACCGGTGATTTAGAGGTACGCTCCAGATATTGTTGTGGTAGGTTGTGGGAGTGTGTCCCACAGGAATATTATATAAGTGTGGCATGTGATCACTTGATTGATTAATGATGTAAACCAAGTATGAAGGTTGTGATGGTGTCGTTAAATTAAAGATTCATGCCTGGAGGGCACTTGCCATATTGGGTCGTGAAAACTAGGGAGGATTACCCCGATTATGATGGTTGTTCTTGTGCGTTATGAGAAAAATGGGAGTTATTATGGACCTTTGAAAGGTTATCAGACTAGTTCAGTGTGATCAGAATCAGCTTGAAGTCGATGGATAGATTTAATGTGAATANTGGAAAGTGAAGTGTGGTTCTATGGTTTATGGACCAGGTGGATTGCGAAAATTCAGTTATGTTGTGTTAGCGGGCCTATGCTAGATAGGGTGACGTGGGGTCATCCCCGGGTATATGCATGGTAAAGTTATTCAGCTATTGGTGGACTTCTAGAACAACTCTGGGTACGCTCGAGGACGAGCGTTTGTCTAAGTTGGGGAGGATGTGACGACCCTACCCATCGTCTTATGAGTTACCGCCCCGTTTCCCCCACAATATGCTTCTCTATGTTTCAATATCAGTATTTGAGGTGATCGGGTAGAATTAGATTGATATTAGATGGAAATGAGACACTTAACCTTTTACAGAGAAGCTTGTTTTGAAAAAATTAATCGGAAGTTGACTATTTAGTTAGAGGGCTCGGATGTGAATTTCAGTGATTTGGTTAGCTTCGAGGGATGATTTGTGGCTTAGGAGCGCGATCAGAATTGAATTTGGAGGTCCGGTGTAGAATTAAGCTTGAATTGGCAAAGTTAGCATTTTGGCGAATTCCGGTTGATAGGTGAGATTTTGATCCGAGGGTCGGAATGGAATTCTGAGAGTTGCTGTAGCTTAGTTAGGTGATTTGGGATATGTGTACAAAATTTCACGTCATTAGGACGTGGTTTGGTTGGGTTTTTGATCAAATGCGTGTTTTGGAAGTTTTAGAAGAACTTAGGCTTGAATTCGATGTAATTTGATGGTCTTGGCATTGTTTGATGCATTTTGATGGTTGGAACAAGTTTGTATGATGTTTTGGGAGGTGTTGGTATTTTTGGTTGAGGTCCCGGGGGCCTCGGGGTGATTTCGGATGGTTAACGAGAGCTTTTAAAGTTGGAAAATTTCATAATGACGAAAGTTGTAAATGAGTGCGCACAAGATCTCACTTTGGACGACCATACCTCCCGTTATATAAGGATCTGGGTGATGCAAAACCTATAAAATTAAAGCCCTTTGAGTCTAGTTTCCAACACATCAAACCGTTCGTCATTTGGAGGTGTATACAGGAAGTTATGACCATTTCACTGGTCTGGTGTCAGAGTGCGCGGAGAGCGCGCGAAGTTGCGCGTTTCGCGCGCGAAGTTGCGCGTTTCGCGCGTCTGAGGAAGAATGCTCAGCAAAAACGCGCGAACAACGCGCGAACTATGCAAAATTTCGCACGCCTGGAGCGTTTTTAAGTACCTAAGGACGGGAAATGACAGAACTTGAGTCATTTCTCAAGCCTAGGGCTTCCCCAACACCCCCA
>MU731917.1:45986-100225 GCA_026770625.1 Nicotiana glauca
TATGTATATGTATATATATATACACACACACACACACACACACTCTATGCTTTCTGAAAGAAGGCAAAACTAAACTGAATAGGAAGTCCCGATAAGGGAGAATACTGTAGCTTATGAGACTAGGATAATGTACATAAATCCAGGAATAAGAACTTCTCTTTATGCCTCGTTATCCGACACATGTAGTTACGGGATCATGCCAAAATGAAGGAAAGTTTTAGCCTTAACATACCTTATCACAATCTGTCCAACAACCATATTAAACTCGTCTTGTTGCACATTAATTACAACAACAATAACAATACTATCATCACGTTATGGAAGGTACAACTATCACACAACGAACAACACACTTATATTATGATAAAATGAGCAACATCTCCCCTATAATCTTTACTTCCTCCTAATTCAACATAATACCAACAACAACAAGAACACAATAATAACAACATATATACATTATTTTTTAACCTTATATCCATCACAAAATACTACAAAATAACCCAACATACCCCGATCACTTCATACACAAAACGATAACCATAACAGTGTCAAACAATCCGAAAATATTACGACGAACGACCAGCCAACCATCCTGTCATTATGTGGTATTTCTACACACCCTTTCTCCTCCCAAAATCCATAAAAATAGTATCAAAAGAGACAACTCAACAGAAATACAAAACAGTCCTACAAGTTCAACAACTCAAAATTGAATTTTTAGTTTACTAAAAACACGTTTCACTTGTCTTTTCTTTCAAATTGAGCAACACAACCAAAATTACATAATTAATACTCTTATCCAATAAACCAGCCATGAATTCAACTTAAAAATAAGTTTACAACCAGACAACAGTGACACAACAACAAACAATATACAACTCTTTCGAAACTCACTAGGTCTAGTATTTACGATCAAGTTACAACTCGTACAAGCATAGATAATGGAAGGAGAAGTATAAATTTACCTTGGAATGAGTAGAACCCACGAAACCTAGCCTTTCTTCATCCAAAATTAGTCCCCTAACACAACCACAAGAAGGAGAAATGGTAACTAGCAAGCTGTCCGGGTTTTTCAGCACTAGAATCATACCGTAACATCTGAAATAACCTAGGGTTTGTGTGAGATTTTTGGGGAGGAGGTGCAGGGTTTCAATCTAATTTTTTGGTCTAAGAAATAAGTTAATGAAATGAGTTAATAAGTCCTTAAAACTCCCCTCTTGGCCGACTTTAGGGGCTTTTAATTGAGGCCTCTCCTTTTGGCAAGTAGGTGATGCACCTACTTGTCACCTACCATTCTGCGCAGTCTTGCAAAAATATGAATATCTCTCTACTAAAATATTATATCAATGAATGGTTTAATCTGTTAGAAAATATACACGTAGATCTTCAATTTTGTAGGTAGTTCATCCCGTAATCCCAAGTACATTAGGAGAAATGCTCAGCTACATTTGATCTACTTTTCAGTATATTTATGGATGTAACTTGTAATGACCTTTTCCAACTTTTGTTCCACAACTCGCTTGACTTAAAAATGACACACGACTATCATACGACTAAAATAAGTCATAATATAATCTCCTTATAATGTTAAGTTCCCTAATCTCACTCCAAAAGTACATGAACATTCCCAACTTGTCGACTTTTGACGAAATTTATTTTCTTCAATTCATTTAGCTTCTAAGCCTTCAAACCCTCTTGGTACTTGGTGTGAGCACGTGATTTTTGACTCACATGAACTACTCCCACAAAATCAAAACAAAAATTGTCTGTTTTATTGTGTGTATTTTTGTGAATTTTTGTGGTATTTTCTATCATTATTTGCCTGTGTCCGTGCATGTTTATGTGTTTAAATAAATGAAAAATACAAAAAGAATAGGTTGCATTTGCATTTAGGATTTAATTTTATAATTTTTGAATTGAGTAGTAAATTACTTATTTCACAAAAAAATGAAAAATCACAAAAAATAACGTACTTTGCATTTTTAAGTGTTTAATTTCAAATTATGTAATTTTCTTTTAAATTTAGTATTTAATTATATTTGTGATAATTATTATTTAGAATTAATTAGTATTTTTAAGTTAATTTGGTTTTATAATTTAATTTAGGATTTTTGGTTTTAATTTTGGAAAATAGTTTTTGGGATAAAAATAGAAAAAAGAAAAAGAATTAAATAGAAGAGGAAAATTTGGGCCAAAATCCCCAGCCCAAACCAATTACCCGTCCAAACCGCCCCCTTACCCGACCCAAATCCGTCCCAGTCCAACCCGTCTCTCACTTAACTAAACGACGCCGTTTAAGCGGCCTTTGATCTGAGCCGTTGCGTCGATTTGATCTGACGGTCAAAATCATACCCCGTTACCCGTTTACCTACACGACCCGCCTTTCCTTGAACCGGTCCAGCACCTTATCAACCAAAATGACCCCGTTTCGTTTAATGGACTAATCTGAGTCGTTGGATTCCAATTATCCAACTGCCCAAATTAATTCATCAGTTTAATATACCCAAACACCCTTACCCCCTCCTCAGAACCCCCATCCTTTTCGTCTCTAACATCAGAGACCAAACCCTCACACCGCCGCTGACCGCCCGCCGAAAATCGCCCACGGCGGTGGTCAGCCACCAATCGCCACAAAAAATACACCCTTGATTCCTCTCCACCTCCCCATTCCGAAACCCCAAACCATTTCCCTTGAATCTTAGCCCTGCTCTTCGAATATCCATTTGAATCCACGAACCCTAGCGCCGCCACAATTTTTTCGGTGGCGGCGCCACCTCCCCTCGACCCGAAATTAACACCCTATGACCACCAAGACCCCCTCACCCCAAATCCACCATCACTTTCCATCGAATCCCCCTCAAATAATTCGAATCTCGAATCAGAGAACCAAGCCCTAATTCCGCAAAAATCAAACCCAATGGATCTTTTGAAGATTCTAGGCTATAATGGCCTTTATTCGCATGTTTTTACATGAAAACATGCGATTAAAGGCTGTTCTGGCAAAGAAATCGGAGGAATCCTACAAGTTGATTCGAAATCCGATCGAAGCCATTTTTGGTATTTCCTCTATCTCGTTTTCTTTGGTGTAATTTCGTCTATTCCTCCATATATTTTTTTTTCTGTTGATTGTTTGATCCGTTTGTGTTCATTCAAGGAGTCAATTAGCTTTGGACTAATTCAGGGTTTTGCTTAGGCTTGATTAATTGTTCTTCATAATTAATTGATTTAGAAATTTTAGGGTTTTAATTGATTCTGTTTTTGTTTGAGTCTTTGGTTTAATTTTGTTATGTTTTGATTTTTTTAGTTAGATTTTGTGTTTGGTTTCGATTAAATAATCCATGATTGTTGCTGATAATTTATTTTAATTTCATGATTAGTTGGATTGTTTAATTAGTTCAATTTTAGGATCTTTTTGGTTATAGCTGACTAGGGTAGATTTTGTTTAACCATGGTCACTTCTTGACCAAGTTATCAGGGTAAAAAGGGGCTAGTTTAGTTTAGTAATTTTCAGAATTGAAAAGGGTAGTCAAGGACTATTTAATAAAGATAATCAAGTAGGGGGCTGCTAATTAAGAAGAAGGGCACTAATGAACAAAAGAGGGACATTTCTAAGTGGGATTGAAAAGTTAAAAGATAACTAATAGTGGAGACTACACTTGCTAGTTTTAAGGGCTGATATAGAATAGTTAATTGTCCACGAGGTGCCAGAAAATCTGGATGAAAAAAGGTTTGAAAAACTTATAAAACAGACAGAGAGTTTAAGAGGGAAGAAGAGAGATATACATTCTAAAAAATACACAAACTAAGATTGAAAGCACTCTGCAAATCTGAGTTTTTTTTTAACACATAGAAATACATACAGACTTTGAATACTGAAAAGAAAGGTTTTAGGGGCTGAAAAATCCAGGAGCAAAGCTGCTATCTAAAAAAATACAGAAGTGAGAGTTTGCAAAATAATACCGTTTCCACCCAAATATGAGCACAAAAGCACGAAAATACTACTGTTACACTGAAAAAATCTTTGAATCTTCTTGTAGTATTCCCTCTATGACAAATTTCTGAACAATTAATAAAGAAATAAGCTTAAGTGAGTGTGGTATTCAAGTTTGGGTCCATTTTTGGTTGGAATTTAAGTCTGAATCTTGTGTGGAGTCATTTGAGTTCAAAAATTGGTTTCAAGTGATATTCTCGAGCATTTTTCTGGGCTAATCCTACTGTTGCTGCTTCTCTTTGGACCCCTTTTCTCATTTTGGTTTCTAATTGCTGTTCCAGGTACAAACTCTAACTTTCAGGATGTAAATTTCACTTGAAGATGGAATGAAAAGCACTTGTTTAATTTCTGTCAACAATTACTATTATTTTAGCATTGATTCTGTTTTGTATGTTTATATGCTAGACATTTGATTCAAAGAATGTGATAAGATAGTCTGATTATGTTATTATGATGTAACCTTAATATAGATTGTTGGACTGTTGGATATAATGCTGAATTTAGATTTTTATTGTTTGAGTTTAAATCTGAAAGTCACTTGAATTTAGCCTAAAAATTCATAATCAATACTCTTATATAACGTATCCTGAAACTTGCTTATATTTAGCTGCATGTCAATTGATATTTTTCATGGGGGTTTGTGTCTAAATAGTTAGAGTAAATAGAAGTGTTACCCTTTATAGCATGAGATTTCATCTGTGTAAGATTTAGAAGTGCAATATGATTTAGGGTGATTATAAGAATTGTGGGTATTAGGTGGTTGAGGGACTCCTTTAATTCAGTGATTTGTTAATCAAGTAAATTATTCATGGGCTCATGTATGAATTTGACTGAATTGTGATCATATTGTTAATTGTTTCAATCAAGCCACCAATGCTCTTGATCATTAATGTAACGGTTGATATCATTTTCAGATTGTGTGATGTTTATTTATTTGTTATTGTGTTCTTAAAATTCGAGTTGCCTTCTGTTGATTGATTGGGATCGAAGGCATGACCTCTGAGGCCCATTTCAAGTGGTACCTCATGGGGATTTGGGGCCTCCGTTCAGGCCCAAAAAGGGCCAACCATGAGATCTAATTCCCGTGTCCCTGTGGTGTTATTGGGGCTATTGGGCCTCATTTTTGGCTAAGTTGGTTTCGGGCCCAAAGTAGTGGCAGTCCAGAATCACTTTTGGATTTAATGGTCTTAAAATTAAATGGTGGACTTTGGGCCTTTCAAGTTAAGTGGCATACTCGAGCTAAGGGTCTCTTCAGTAATGGAAAGTGTCCTTGTTCGAGTTTAGACTTGATCTTGGGGCCCAATTTTTCTTGAATACCTTAATGTTAGTTAATTCATAATGTCAACTAATTAAGTTTTAGGAGTAGAGACGAATCCTAATAGTTAATAGTAGCTCATTCTTTAGGACGTCCTTTTTAAAATAAATTGAGGTGCGTTGCGTCAAATAAAAAGGATAAATTGCGTGGCCCTCTTTAATTATGTATTTAAAAATACATAGAACTCGAGGCGTGCCATTTAGCAAATTTCTATGGCCCTCGCAAATTAATAACGCGTTAGTGGCTTTTAGGCGCGTCATTTAATAATTTTACCTTCTTAAACTCGGGTGTGCATATCATGCGACCCAAATCCGAATCCCAAAATGTTGAATATAATATGTTTAGGATTGCGGGTGCATTTCATGTGATGCGATCTAAATATATGTTTTAAACGACATTCAACATTCTTTAAAAATTGAATAAAAACGGTTAAAAGCTAAAATTTACACATAGGTTCAAAATGTATTAAAATCAGATAATTAAGCTGAATATAGCAGTTAAGCGACTGTGCTAATGCCTAATACCTTCTCCCAGTATAACAGAATTCCTTACTCGGATTTCTGGTTCGCGACTGTTAAACAGAGTCAATCTTTTCCTCGATTCGGGATTCCACCGGTGACTTGGGACACCATAAATCTCCCAAGTGGAGACTCTGATTTATATAATAATCCCGTTTTGATTGTCCTTTAACTGAAAACACTCCCTTTATTATTATACCCTTTCCGGGGGTGTAGTAAGAAAAAAGGAGGTGTGACAGCTCTGGCAACTCTGCTGGGGACCATTAACCCAGAACCACTGGTTCAGGGCTAGAAATTTAAGCTTAGAATACTTGTTATATTTGGCTTTATTTATTATCTGGTTTTATCCACATTTTTGGACCTAATGTGCTAATGCTGCTTTTTACCGCTTTGATATTGGTGAACTGTATATAAATCGTTACGAATCCTTCCTCTCTCTGAGTCTTCTACATCATGGAGAAGGGTGCACTTCGTGTGACTTCTTTTTTGTTTAGAGTCTTTTCCCATTTAGAACGAAGTTCGGATAAGTTGCTAAGCCGGCGGAGCTTCTGTATCCCCGGTACGCCACCCCCCCCCCCGCTCGAGTTGTCCACTCGGGTAAGCCAAGTCTAGAACAAAAAACCTAGGTTTTTAAACCTAGAATAATAAAGCCTCATGCCGAATCCCTAGTAGGAACGTTTGTTTGTATCATGTGCATTTGACTTAGGAGACTCAACATAGGGGTTGGGTTTGTCTAGAACAGGTGTACCTGAAATGAAAAAAAAGACCATCCTGATGCATCTTACTTGCTACTAGTGCATTTATTTACTTCGAAATTGCATGCTGACCGGCTTTTGAATATTGAAAAAAACAAGAAAAAGAATAAAGAGAGAAATAGCAGTGTAGAGGGTCAAGGGAGTTAATCACATGTTTTAAAAATACCAATGTCCAAATAGTGCTGAAACTCTACCGGATTTTTGAGAAAAAAGAAAAAGAAAAGAATTTTTATTTTCAAAATAGTTTGCTTTATTTGCTACTGAAAAAGAAAAAAAAGTGTCTTGTTTTCAAAAATAGTTTATTTGCCAATGAAAAAGAAAAAATATTTTTGTTTTCAAAATAGTTTGTTTACCCAAACTACGTCAGTTTGATTCTCACCGAATGTGAGATACGTAGGCAGCCCCCATCGGGTTCAACTTCCCCTTTTGCAGAAAATAACCCCAAAACAACAAAAATTTTAGTGTTGTCATAAATAAGTTAGGTAATGCCATTCTTGTCTGAAATAAGCCGAATGTCCTCAAAAGGATGCCGGAAGGCCATTTTTGCAAGAACAGGCACCCTAAACCATTTTTAATGGTTAGCAGGTACAACCTTAAAATCTTCCTCCTTGAAGTGCTAAAAGGCCTTATCTGCAAACCAAGATGTGATTTTTCTTAGAAGTAATCTTTTGAAAAATGATAACTTTTTCCTTGGAGTCATTAAATCACCTTAAATAAATGTGCAGGATGAGAACGATTGAAATTGAACCCTTTAAAGTCCTTAAAGAGATCCCTTTGAAGCTCCATCTGTGGTGGAATGACCTAGGCAAGTGTAGTAGAGAGACGGCGGTGAAAGTTCTGGGCAGTCTCGTTGGGTTATTAAACATCAAGCCGAGGCAGGATATTATTGAAGCATTGATACCTTTTGAGACTCAACTCGCAATGTGTTCCGGTTCTCAGATTTTGAGCTCACGCCAACCTTAGAGGAGATGGCAGGTTATGTAGGCCTCAACAGAAACATGAGGGGTCAATATCCTTTGTCACCAAGACCGGTATCTCCACATCGATTTTTGGATTTACTGAGTATTAGTCGTGATGTTCATAACGAGGACTTATATAAAGGATGTTGTACTCTCATGTTCTTGTATCAACGTTATGGTAATCCTCGGGGTTTTGAAGAGCCGAATCTTGGGCTGACACATGCCGAAAATAGAGACAAATGGGAAGCGAGGCGAGGTTGGCATTCATAACAGCATTCTTGGGGGTGGTGATCTGTCCGCGCAAAGATGCTAAGATAGAAATAAGCCTCGTAGGGATGGTCAATGTTGCGATCAAAAAGGCCAACAGCACTGTAGTTCCTTTGATTTTATCAGAAATCTACCGAGCTTTGACTGTGTGCCGGGAAGGAGGAAGATTTTTTCAAGGATGCAATTTGCTACTTCAACTTTGGATACAAGAACACCTTTGTCATCAGGAGGGATATATGAATGCCGGTTTGACCGGGTTAAAATGCATTGAAAAGTTTGACAAACGAGTAACAGGTATTGAATTTTCAGAAGGTACTGAAGTTTGGTTTAAACAACTAAGATCCTTAAAGTCCGATAAAATTGAATGGGCATTTGGGTGGCTTCCCGTCACTGAAGCAATATACATGTCGGCTGGAGAGTGCTATATTCTCTTAATGGGCATCCGGAGCATCCAGCCATATGCTCCCCATCGGGTAATGCGGCAATTGGGAAGGTTTCAAGTAGTCCATAATGATGAAGACCTGAGCAAACAAGTCATTGAGTTAGGTCCCAGAGCTGCATTTCTAGAGGATAGAATTCGCAAGTTATGGAATGAATGTAGATTTCTCGAGCCCAGAACCATGGTTCAAAATTTAGCTAGAGGCGAAATAGATCCAAAGTATAATGACTGGTTGGGTAAAAGATTCCAGATTCCCCAAAGACCTGCCAAGAGAGCCCATGTCCAGCAATTCACTGATGACTCACGAGAACAATAGGGTTGGCTGGCAAAAGAAGAAACTTACAGGGCCGAAATAAGCAAACTGGAAAGACAAGTGATGGACCTGCAATTTAAAAATCGTGTGCAAGCTGTTGCAGACAAGGGGGAAAAAAAAGATTGACTCAAGAAAATGAGGCTCTCAAGGCTCAAATTTGGAAGTTGAAAATAACTGTCAGGAAGCCAGAAAGAAGTAGGGCTGACAAGAAACTCATGAATGAACTGAAAAGGAAAGCCCTTGAATGCCAAGAGGACTTGGAAAGGTCTAAAGCTAGCTTGGCAAGGGTCCGGGCCAGATGGACAAAGGGTGCAAAAGAGCGAGCACTTCATATGCAGCAGATGAAGAAGGACTATGAGGGGAGCGTCACTATCCTGAGAGGACAAATAGGAACTCTCGAAGACAGTATATTCAGGCAAGCTATAGATTTCAGAGCAGATAGGAAACACTTCTATGACCTGATGGCACGAATGGAGGAACAAATGCATAAGTTTCAAGATCAACTCCTTTATAAATCTCGAGTGATGGAAGCCCGGGATCAATAGATAGGACGGTTGCTACAGGAAAAGAGCAGGATTAGAGAAGGGGTTAGAAACATCGCATGCTACATTACCGTAAAATGCCGAGTATGCGAGGACATGACCCGTACCACCTTTTTTGCAGCAGTAATAACTTTCGTCAAGCAAATAACGAACGACCTGGAGAAGCTTCAAAGGGAGATTGTACAAAGGCCCGCGGCAAGGCCGAATGATGCCTCGGGGGCCACAGGAAATTTTAAAGCATTAGTGTATTCTTAATCTTTGTTTTGAGTCTTTCTTGTTAAACTTTGTAAGTCTATCAATCAGTCCTTTAAGTTTTGTTTTGTTTGAAAACTTTTTCCAAATGTTATAATAAAAGCAGTTGTTTGCTTGGAAAATATTTTGCTACGTATTTTTACATCGGCCAGAACTACGCACGGTCTGATTCATGCGGGGTCATGATACGTAGGCAATCTCCATAAGATTCGACCACAACTAAAAAATATATATATATAAGAAAAAGAATGAAAGGTTACGGAAGAAAACCTACACTCTATTGGGAGAGTCATATGACAATCTGTTCCAAAGACTAAGGAAATTGGACATGTTGAAGCCGATCCAGATAAGAATGCCAAACCCTCTGCCAAAGAAGTTCAATTTTTCTCAAAGGTGCGCATATTTCTCAGATGTCCCGGGGCATGACATAGAGAAGTGTTGGAATTTGAAGAATGCGATTGAGAAACATATTGATACAGGCGACATTGTCGTACAAAATCCAGATGCAGCAGATACCAGCCAAAATCCATCTCATGTGTATAATGAGACATATACAGCGGGTATGGTTTATTTTGACAAGAAATGTGAGAACTCTTCTAGGAGCCTCAGAGGTCCACATGCTGCTAAGCTTTCAGCGCTATCAGAGGTTGATCTTAAGAACGAGCACGCACGGGGAACCCAAAAGCAATTTGTTGAGAACAATAGGATGAAGACTTGTGAAGGTCCTAATATTGTTGATGCATAAGTCAATGGCTAAGATGCCGTGCTTGGTAATCGGAAAGACGCTCCATCTCTTGGCAAGTCAGGGAGGAGTTTTGGTGGTTTATTTTGTTGTTATTTCTGTTGTCCAGGTTATTTCAGGGTTGTAATCTGGATATTGTCTTGTAAATCAAACCCTTCTATCTTTTGATTTTGTCCAGTCCCTTTGGTCGTAATATCTCATGATTAGTATTGTCTAGGTTTGTTCTGAGGGTTATACTCTAGTTTAGTTTGCTTGTCTTGTTGTTCAAACTATTTACCGTCTAATGCAATGTCCTGTTCTATGTTATTTCTAGTCATTTTCTTTTGTTTAGTCCTTTCCACTTCATAGTTCTTTTCCTGTCGACTCTAGTGACATGACATGCTTGCATAGTTCTAGGCCTAAATCTTAAAGGTTTAATCATGAAGCAATTAGGAAGATAATAGGGGCACTTAAGGGAAACAAGAACAGATTGAGATCATTTGAAGCCCGAACCATGTGAAACTGGGACTGATAGAACATAAAGAAACCTTATGTGTCATGCCGCATCAGTTTGAAATTAAAGACAAATTTGCCCAAATTGGCAAGGGTCATTCGTGATAATGAGAGTGAGAGTGTTGCCCAATGGTGCTTTGCATTTGACAGATGAAGAAAGCAAATGTATGGATATAGCTCTCAAGTCTAGCACAATCAGAAGATGTCACAAATGTTTGTTTAATCACGTTGTTTGTGCTTGGCATATTTTGAAGATTGGAGTGACGAAGACATTTTGTTCTGCTCTCTAAACGCTTTATCCTTTGTTACCCCTTTGATCCTTACTTGTTTTCTTTCATACCCCTATTTCGGAATCAGTAGCAAAGATTAGAAACACAAGCGTAAAAGCTTAGTAAAAGAAAAAAAAAGAGAAAAAAAGCACAAAAGAAAAATAATGATAAGTGAAAGAAAAACTATAACAACAAGGAATTTGGTATGAACTATGTGCGACTTGATTCCCAAAGGATACATAGGCAGCCTCTCTCTGAGGTTCAGTCACACCAAAATAAAATCCAAGAGTCCCCAAGAAAGAAACTGGGGCAGAAGTTATGATTATTGTAAAGAAATCTGGTTCCGAAGGTTGTAATTTTGACCTAAGTTGATTTGTTTTGAGCCTTTAATACCCTTTCTTTATAACCCTATTCAAAAGCCCACGTTACGGTCCCAAGAAAGACCTTATGATCAGTCTTCAAAAGATGCCAGGTCGAGCAAGTAAAGGTGATTCATGCCAGGGGCAACACTCCGAAAAGATAATGAAAATGAGAGAGTCTTATTGGTGAAAACTCTCACGGTCACCGTAAGGCGGCGAAAGCTGAGAATAATAAAAAATGAGAGAGGCTTGACAGTGAAAATCCTTCGGGCACTATAAGCCGAATAAGGATTGTGAATCAGATTGGTTGTACGGAGCATGGAAGTCCCGTTTTATGGAAAAAGGTACGACAAGAGCTGAACGTAGGAATTGCTTAACAGAATAGGCCGCAAGTGCATGTCACGGTCATTAGAGTTAGTATCCACATCCAATAGGTTTCTACCTTGTAGTTTTCTTGTCAAGAATCATCTTTCTCCTTTGTCCTTTATTCTACTCCTTTTTCTTGTTCACTTCTTCTTCCTGAGTCTGTCTGGTCAAAGCAAGTGAGAAATGATTTCAAAATTTTCCATCAGCTTTCCAATTGCACGAGACGAGATCTGGCTAACACATCAAAGTGTCCTAAGTCCGAAAAGAACAACAAGCACGCTGAGCTGATAACAATCAACATGCTTTGGGATTCGTACAAAATACCAAGAATTGGTCCATATCAATTCATGGACAATGCAGCAGAAGGAGGGCCAGGGTAAATAAATCAAAGGTATATTCTGTGATAAGATGGACAAAAAATGTTGGACCAGTGACAAGAAAGATATTCCGAGCAGAAATCAAAGGTTTAGACCTCAAGGCCAAAGCTAGTGGCTTAAATCAGGAAAGAGCGACATGCACAATGAAGTTGGTAATAATCAAAATGCTTTGGGGATCAGGTGAAACACAAAGGTTGGGTAGATGATGGTCCAGGAGCAATACAACAAGATAGAAGGTATCAGATTCAAACGAAGAGAAGTATTTTCTGGGTTAAGGTTTATGAAGGAAGTGCTTAGTCAAGGAACTAGCAAGGTCTTCGAATGGAAATCATTTGCCATGTCAAGTAAAAGAGCAACAGACCTCATGGTCAAGGCCAGTGGACAAGTCAAGAAAGAACAACATATACACAGAGTGGGGAAAATGGACATGATTCGGGATTCATATGAGACACAAAGGTCGGGTAGATGTCGGTTCGTGAGCAATACAACAAATAAAAGATGTTGGGTCTGAACGGAGAAAACATATTTCAGTGATATAGATGACATAGAAAGTGGTTAATCAATAAACATCTTAGTTTGATGAATCTTTCTCCTAAGATAAGGATAAAAATCTTAGTCTGATGAATCTTTCTCCTAAGATAAGGATAAAAATCTTAGTCTGATGAATCTTTCTCCTAAGATAGAAAACCTAGTCTGATGAATTTTCTCCTAGGATAAATGTCTTAGTCTGATGAATCTTTCTCCTAAGATAGAAAACCTAGTCTGATGAATTTTCTCCTAGGATAAATGTCTTAGTCTGATGAATTTTCTCCTAGGATAATTCAGAAAAAGAAGGGAAGTTTGAATTCAGAAAAAGAAAGGAAGTCTGAATTCGGAAAAAAGGGAAGGAAGTCTGAATTCAAAAAATGGGAAGAAAGTCTAAATTTGAAAAAGGGAAGGAAGTCAGAATTTGAAAAAGGGAAGGAAGTCTGAATTCGAAAAAAAAGGAAGTCTGAATTCGAAAAAAAAAATAGAAAGGAAGTCTGGATTCGAAAAAAAGGGGACCTAGTATGATGAATTATCTCCTAGGATTAAAATCTTAGTCTGATAAATTTTTCTCCTAAGATAAGGATCAAAATCTTAGTCTGATAAATTTTTCTCCTAAAATAAGGATCAAAATCTTAGTTTGATGAATTTTTCTCCTACGATAAGGATAAAAATCTTAGTCTGATGAATTTTTCTTTTAAGATAAGGATTGAAATCTTAGTTTGATGGATCTTTCTTCTAAGATAAGGATCGAAATCTTAGTCTGATGAATCTTTCTCCTAAGATAAGGATAAAAATCTTAGTCTAGTGATCTTTCTCCTAAGATAAGGATCAAAATCTTAGTCTGATGAATTTTTCTCCTAAGATAAGGATCGAAATCTTAGTCTGATAAATCTTTCTCCTAAGATACAAAAATGGGCCTAGTCTGATGAATTATCTCCTAAAGATAACAAAAAGGGAAAGGCAATAGTTAGAAAGTTTCTTATAAGATAAAAAGAAGTGGAAGGCAACAGTTGGAAAGTTTCAGATAAGATAACAAGAAGTGGGAAGCAACAGTTGGAAAGTTTCAGATAAGATAACAAAAAGGGGAAGGCAACAGTTGGAAAGTTTCAGATAAGATAATAAGAAGTGAAAGGCAACAGTTGGAAAGTTTCAGATAAGATAACAAGAAGTGGGAAGCAACAATTGTAAAGTTTCAGATAAGATAACAAAAAGGGAAGGCAACAGTTGAAAAGTTTCAGATAAGATAACAAGAAGTGGGAAGTAATAGTTGGAAAGTTTCAGATAAGATAACAAAAAGGGGAAAGAAACAATTGGAAAGTTTCATATAAGAAAGCTAGAAGTGGGAAGCAAAAATTGGAAAATTTGTAGATAAGGAAGTAGTTGGAAGGTCAGAAATTCTCGACTAGGTTTAAAACAGTCAAACAAAACAGAGTATGGAAAGAAGAAAGGGGAAAACCATCCCCAGCAAGAGTATCACAACCACATTGTAAATTGCCGAGATTTTTCTTTAATTGAAACAGGGGCAGAAATCTCGGTTGCTTCGGAGGAACCCATCATGAGAAAAGGCAAGCACCAAACAGAACAGGGAAGACAACTCAAGTCTCAAGGGAGAGCAAGACAACTCAAGTTTCAAGGGAGAGCAAGACAACTCAAGTTTTAAAGGGAAAGCAGTTTCGAAGAAAGACAATTTAAGTTTCAAGGGAAAATGGTTCAAGATGCAAGGGAAAATAATGTCAAGTAACAAAAGAAGACCTTTTAAAGTTTCAAAGTCAGGAGCCCGCCTGGAGAATAAAGGCGTACCATTTAAGTTTTGAAGTCAGGAGCCCACCTGGAAAACAGAGGTATACCTTTTAAAGTTTTGAAGTCAGGAGCCCGCCTGGAGAACAGAGGCGTACCATTTAAGTTTTGAAGTCAGGAGCCCGCCTGGAGAACAGAGGTGTACCTTTTAAAGTTTTGAAGTCAGGAGCCCGCCTGGAGAACGGAGGTGTACAATTCAAGTTTTGAAGTCAGGAGCCCGCCTGGAGAACAGAGGTGTACAATTCAAGTTTTGATGTCAGGAGCTCGCCTGGAGAACATAGGCGTATCTCTCAAGTTTGAAGTCAGGAACCCGCTCTTATAACAAAGGATCATTTCAAGATGTTGAAGTCAGGAGCCCTCCTGGATAGCGGAGGAATACAATTCAAGTCAAGAAGTCGGTGCAAGGCAGCAACAAAGGAATTGCTATAAGAGAGTACAAGCCAACAAGGCAACTAGAAACACAAGAGCAAGTTTGAAGGTCTAGAGAGGATTTTGTAATTCATAGACTATAGTTTAGTCTAGCTTCTTTATTTTTTTCTTATAGCATGGTGTAATAAGGGGTCAACAAGTAGCAGCAGCAACAACAACAGTAAAACACAGCTTCATGGTAGTCCCAACTACCGAAATCTCCCGAACTACATTGACCTGATTCCTTTTTAGCCAAGGATATGTAGGAAACCTTTGAAGCAGAGGTTCGATCAAAATCTTTAAAAAAATACGTCACACGGAGTATTCAAACGGGCAAAAATTGCTCGTATCCGCTCACTTTGTCTTTGCACTAAAACTCTTCGTGTTTACGGGCAAAGAGGGGCAGCTGTGAGCACGTGATTTTTGCCTAACATGAAATTCTCCCACAAAATCAAAACAAAAATTGTCTATTTTATTGTGTGCATTTTTGTGAATTTTTGTGGTTTCTTTCTGTCATTATTTGCCTGTGTCCGTACATATTTATGTGTTTAAATAAATAAAAAATACAAAAAATAATAGGTTACATTTGCATTTAGGATTTAATTTTATAATTTTTGAATTGAGTAGTACATTACTTATTTCACAAAAAAATGAAAAATCACAAAAAATAACGTATTTTGCATTTTTAAGTGTTTAATTTCAAATTGTGTAATTTTCTTTTAAATTTAGTATTTAATTATATTTGTGATAATTATTATTTAGAATTAATTAGTATTTTTAAGTTAATTTGGTTTTATAATTTAATTTAGGATTTTTGGTTTTAATTTTGGAAAATAGTTTGGGATATAAATAGAAAAAAGAAAAAGAATTAAATAGAAGAGGAAAATTTGGGCCAAAATCCCCAGCCCAAACCAATTAACAGTCCAAACCGCCCCCTTACCCGGCCCAAATCCGTCCCAGTCCAACCTGTCTCCCACTTAACCAAACGATGCCGTTTAAGCGGCCTTTGATCTGAGTCGTTGAGTCGATTTGATCTGACGGTCAAAATCCCACCCATTACCTGTTTACCTACCCGACCCGCCTTTCCCTGAACCGGTCCAGCACCCTATCAATCAAAAGGACCCCGTTATGTTTAATCAACTAATCTGAGCCATTGGATTCCAATTATCCAACGGTCCAAATTAATTCATCAGTTTAATATACCCAAATACCCTTACCCCCTCCTCAGAACCCCCATCCCTTTCGTCTCTAACATCAGAGACCAAAACCTCACACCGCCGCTGACCGCCCGCTGAAAATCGCCCACGGCGGCGGTCAGCCACCAATGGCCACCAAAAATACACCCCTGATTCCTCTCCACCTCCCCATTCCAAAACGCCAAACCATTTCCCTCGAATCTCAGCCCTGCACTTCGAATATCCATTTGAATCCATGAACCCTAGCGCCGCCATAATTTCTCCGGTGGCGGCGCCACCTCCCCTCGACCCGAAATTAACACCCCATGACCACCAAGACCCCCTCACTCCTAATCCACCATCACTTTTCATCGAATCCCCTCAAACGATTCGAATCTTGAATTAGAGAACCAAGCCCTAACTCCGCAAAAATCAAACCCAATGGATCTTTTGAAGATTCTAGGCTATAATGGCCTTTATTCACATGTTTTCACTTGAAAACATGCGATTAAAGGCTGTCCTGGCCAAGAAATTGGAGGAATCCTACAAGTTGATTCGAAATCTGGTCGGAGCCGTTTTTGGTATTTCCTCTATCTCGTTTTCTTTGGTGTAATTTCGTCTATTCCTCCATATTTTTTTTTCTGTTGATTGTTTGATCCATTTGTGTTCATTCAAGGAGTCAATTAGCTTTGGACTAATTTAGGATTTTGCTTAGGCTTGATTAATTATTCTTCATAATTAATTGATTTTGAAATTTTCGGGTTTTAATTGATTATATTTTTGTTTGAGTCTTTGGTTTAATTTTGTTCTGTTCTGATTTTTTTAGTTAGATTTTGTGTTTGGTTTCGATTAAATAATCCATGATTGTTGCTGATAATTTGTTTTAATTTCATAATTAGTTGGATTGTTTAATTAGTTCAATTTTAGGATCTGTTTGGTTATAGCTGACTAGGCTAGATTTTGTTTAACCATGGTCATTTCTTGACCAGGTTATCAGGGTAAAAAGGGGCTGGTTTAGTTTAGTAATTTTCAGAATTGAAAAGGGTAGTCAAGGACTGTTTAATAAAGATAATCAAGTGGGGGGCTGCTAATTAATAAAAAGGGCACTAATGAACAAAAGAGGGACATTTCTAAGTAGGATTGAAAAGTTAAAAGACAACTAATAGTGGAGACTACACTTGCTGGTTTGGGTTGATATAGAATAGTTAATTGTCCACGAGGTGCCAGAAAATCTGGATAAAAAGAGGTTTGAAAAACTTATAAAAATAGACAGAGAGTTTAAGAGGGAAGAAGAGAGATATACATTCTAAAAAATACACAGACTAAGATTGAAAACACTCTGTAAATCTGAATTTTTTTTAACACATAGAAATACATATAAACTTTGAACACTGAAAAGAAAGGTTTTAGGGGCTGAAAAATCCAGGAGCAAAGCTGCTATTTTAGGAAGGTTTTGAGAGCTAAAAAAATACAGAAGTGAGAGTTTGCAAAATAATACTATTTTCACCCAAAATCTAGCACAAAAGCACGAAAATACTACTGTAACACTGAAAAAATCTTTGAATCTTCTTGTAGTATTCCCTCTATGACAAATTTCTGAATAATTAATAAATAAATGAGCTGAAGTGAGTGTGATATTCAAGTTTGGGTCCATTTTTGGTTGGAATTTAAGTCTGAATCTTGTGTGGAGTCATTTGAGTTCAAAAATTGGTTTTAAGTGATATTCTCAAGCTTTTTTCTGGGCTAATTCTACTATTGCTGCTTCTCTTTGGATCCCTTTTCTCACTTTGGTTTCTAATTGTTGTTCCAGGTACAAACTCTAACTTTCAGGATATAAATTTGACTTGAAGATGGAATGAAAAGCACTTGTTTAATTTCTGTCAACAATTACTATTATTTTAGCATTGATTCTGTTTTGTATGTTTATATGCTAGACATTTGATTCAAAGAATGTGATAAGATAGTCTGATTATGTTATTATGATGTAACCTTAATATGGACTGTTGGATATAATGCTGAATTTAGATTTTTATTGTTTGGGTTTAAATCTGAAAGTCACTTGAATTTAGCCTGAAAATTCATAATCAATACTCTTATATAACGTATCCTGAAACTTGCTTGTATTTAGTTGTATGTCAATTGATATTTTTCATGGGGTTTGTGTCTAAATAGTTAGAGTAAATAGAAATGTTACCCTATATAGCATGAGAATTCATTTAAGATTTAGAAGTGCAATATGATTTAGGGTGATTATAAGAACTGTGGGTATTAGGTGGTTGAGGGACTCCTTTAATTCAGTGATTTGTTAATCAAGTAAATTAGTCATGGGCTCGTGTATGAATTTGACCGAATTGTGATCATAAATTGTTTCAATCAAGCCACCAATGCTCTTTATTTTGTGTGATATTTATTTGTTTGTTATTGTGTTCTTAAAATTCGAGTTGCCTTCTGTTGATTGATTGGGATCGAAGGCATGACCTCTGAGGCCCATTTCGAGTGGTACCTCGTTGGGATTTGGGGCCTCCGTTCATGCCCAAAAAGGGCCAACCATGAGATCTAGTTCTTGTGCCCTTGTGGTGTTATTGGGGCTATTGGGCCTCATTTTTGGTTAAGTTGGTTTCGGGCCCAAAGTAGTGGCAGTCCAGAATTACTTTTAGATTTAATGGTGTTAAAATTAAATGGTGGACTTTGGGCCTTTCAAATTAAGTGGCATACTCGAGCTAAGGGTCTCTTCAGTAATGGAGAGTGTCCTTGTTCGAGTTTAGACTTGATCTTGGGGCCCAATTTTTCTTGAATACCTTAATATTAGGTAATTCATAATGTCAACTAATTAAGTTTTAGGAGTCGAGACGAATCCTAATAGCTAATAGTAGCTCATCTTAGGACGTCCTTTTTAAATAAATAGAGGTGCGCCGCACCAAATAAAAAGGATAAATTGCGTGGCCCTCTTTAATTATGTCTTTAAAAATACGTAGAACATGAGGCGTGCCATTTAGCAAATTTCTATGGCCCTCACAAAGTTAATAACGCGTTAGTGGCTTTTAGGTGCGTCATTTAGTAATTTTACCTTCTTAAACTCGGGTGTGCATTTTATGTGACCCAAATCCAAATCCTAAAATGTTAAATAAATATGTTTAGGATTGCGGGTGCATTTCATGTGACGTGATCCAAAGACATTTTTTAAACGACGTTCATCATTCTTTAAAAATTGAATAAAAGCGGTTAAAAGCTAAAATTTGCACATAGGTTTAAAATGTATTAAAATCAGATAATTAAGCTGAATATAGCAGTTAAGCGACCGTGCTAGAACTACGGAACCCGAAAATGCCTAACACCTTCTCCCGGGTTAACAGAATTCCTTACTCGAATTTCTGGTTCGTGACTATTAAACAGAGCCAATCTTTTCCTCGATTCAGGATTCCACCGGTGACTTGGGACACCATAAGCGACTCTGATTTAAATAATAATCTCATTTCGATTGTCCTTTAACTGGAAAAACTCCCTTTATTATTATACCCTTTCCGGGGGTGTAGTAGGAAAAAGGAGGTGTGACACTTGGTATTCATGATCTTAAATATTTGTCACCTCCAAGTTAACATGATTAACTTACTTGATATACTTTCACAGATGATCTCATTTCATAGCTTATATCAGTTGACTTGCGACGTACTTTAACGTACGAAAATATGATGTATAACAATAAAGTCTTAAAAGTATATATAAAAATTATATATTTATATATCGGTTTGGTTCAAATTTTTTACTCAATGCTAAACCAAATCAAACCAACCCTGATCGAGTTTTTTAATCGGTTTAGTTTAACTTTTCGATTTGGTATGATTTTTCGATTCGATTTGAACACCCCTATTCCATTTAATATTTTCTCTTATGGGGAACTAAAGTTGTTTATATCTTTTAAAAGTTGTACTTCGTGTAGTAACTTTACTTATAGGAGTATAATCTAAACTGTTCATTATGTTATTGTTAAGTGCGCCACTTAAGTAACACTCTATTAATTAAAAGGGTAAGGTTAGATTTGGAAAAAAACTAATAGTTGACGCCTGTTTTTCTTTGAAATACTTTAAAACAAATTCAATTCTCAAATGAATAATACTTGAGATCGAAGACAACATGAAGTAACACAAACTTATAGTGGCAAGTAATCCAAGGAGCTGATCTGAGGTTCAACAGTCAACTTATATGCCAAGTTTTCCTTCTTAGCATCAAAATTCCAGCGAAATGGCTTGAAAATACTCGCTCTAACCACTAATTAAAATAATAAAAAGAATTTCTTCTTTAACATACATATAATATGTTATTCAATCTGTATTGCTGTAATAACCAATAAAAAACATTAAACTTTCTGAAATTGAAACAGAAACAGAAACAGAAAGTTAGTAGAACCAGTTTAACGAAATAAATTCCGAAAAAGCAGTATAGGAATAAATCGAGCCCACTGAATACACAGTGTGTCCTTAAGAAAATTTTCCTTCAAATACTCGAGGTGCTGGAATATATCCTCCCAAGATAGAACGATTTAACTCATCAATGTACTGGTTCCAAAAACTCCAGTGAACTTCGAACCACTCAATGGTCGTAAAACATATTGGAAAATATTGTACAAAAAAAGAAGATAATCAGAAAATTTATTAAGTAAAGATTCTGGAATTCAATGTATATTTATAGAGTATTTGGCAATGTTTCTAAAACGGTTTGCAACCTTTTAGAAACAGTCATAGCTGTTGAGATGGGTGGGAAGAAATATTGCGGGAAAACAGAAAACGAATTTTTAAAATAATCCGGGAAGAAAACGGACCGGATGGGTTATTCCTGGTTGAATTTTTTGTTAATTAATTAAATTACGAAAACTGAAGCTGGCCAAAGCCGAAGCCGAGCCGAGCGACGACGACGGCGCAAGCCTTGCCTTCTTCTTAACTTTTTGAGAGCTAGAAGAAGAGCAATTGTATATATAACCATCAAAATTCTTTCTTCCTCCAATATGGGACAATGTCCCTTTATCAATGAGGAAAACTCGAATATTTCGTTTTTCCTCCATTTCTCATTCACCCTCTTTAAGCTACACAAGCTTATCACTTGTCATAGTATTTGAATAATTATATAAGTTTCACATTGAGAATATATAATTTAAAATTTAAGTTAAATTATTTTAAAAGTAAATATTTTTTTTAAACAGACTAAAAAAGAAATTAGTTGAGACATAAATGAGTAGCCAACAACTATATTAAAAGGAGAAGTTTTGTGGCAAGCTACTAAAAGAGCAAAAATGCTGATAAAATGGACACACCAACAGCTCCTAAAAATTCAATGGCAAAGTGTCACGACCCAAATTTTTCATCTTTGGGAGTCGTGATGGCGCCTACTAATGTGAGCTAGGCAAGCCAAATCTTTAGTTCAATTACTTCACTAACCAATTATTTCTTTTTAACAATTATAAAGTGAATACATGATAACAGTAAAAATTTAAATTCAAGCGGAAGTAAACGATAAAATAGATGAAAACTATATCTAATACAAATGCTTAATCCTTAACCACCCAAAATCTAGTGTCACAGTGTCACAGACAGTTTAAGATTTACTACATACAAAGTCTGAAGAAATAATAATTCACTGTTCCGAAATATAAGGGAAATGAAATAGGAATAATAGGTAGAAGAAGACGCCAAGGCATGCGGACATCTGTAGGACTACTTCGGGTCGCCTGATGAGCAAGAATCAGCAATCCCACCGCGGTCCGAAGTCTACAACACTGGGGTCTACACAAAAGAGTGTGGAGTGTAGTATTAACATAACCGACCCCATGTGCTGGTAAGTGCCTAGCCTAACCTCGGCGAAGTAGTGACGAGGCTAGGACCAAACTACCAAATACACTTGTGCAATTTAACTATATACAGCATAAAAGAAGTAGAGAAAAAAAAGTTATATACAGTCAAGTATGGGAGGGGAAAAACATGATGTAGAGAAACACCGAATAGTAACAGAAGAACAACAAATAAATATGAGGATCACCACAGTTTAATTGAAAATATGAAGGGAAAATCATGTTGCGGGGTATAACAAGTATCAACAGGAAGCCAACAGTTTAGTGTAGAAAAACCATAACACAGTTATCAATAAAAATTAGAAAATCGAAGACAAGTATACAGCATCACCCTTCGTGCTTTTACACTCTCTCACCAAAACAATACACGGCATCACCCTTCGTGCTTTAACACTTGTTGATACCTAATTTTTCTCTATGTATTTTTATATATAAAATACTTTCAAAAAAAAGAAAAAGAAAAAAAAAAAAAATATATATATATATATATATGCCCAATGATTTTTGTATTTTTTTTCTCAATTTTTTAATAATTTAAAAATTAATTTATTGTCCATTTTAGAAGTATAAAATCAGTAATTATTTCCAAAATTATTAATTTTGATGAATAATTTATTTTATTCCCACATTTATACCAAAATATAGTTAATGTAATTTTTGTATATTTTATAAATTTATTTGATATTTTAAAAGCTAAATTGTATATAATTGCAATTCTAACCTATTTTAAGTTTAATAGCATTTTAACTATAAAAATTGGTTCCAGCATTTTTAAATTAATATTCATGTGTTATTTACTGACTCAATAATTAACATTTAGCCTCATTTCTTTGCAATTACAACCTATTTACATTTCAATTTTAGCCCTCAAATTGACCTAATCCTAACCCCAATTGGACCGGCCCAATTTTAATTTTACCCAGCCCCTTAACCCATTTATTTAACTCGCCCGGATTTCCTTTCAATCTAGGTCGTTGATCAAAGGATCACCCCTTTCCTTTTTAATTCACCTACCACACCCTAATCCCCCCATTTCGTTTAGTCTGTCACCCTTGAATACTCTCCACTCCTAAAATTCTCTCAAAGGTTCTTCCGAACCCTAACCGTCTCCGTCCCTTTTCTACCGTACTTTCACCGCAATTCATGGCTTCTCAGGCCATGGATGGTCTGTACTCACCCCCTCCACCATTAGACCATGGTTTTTCAAAGCTTTGAGGTCTGACCTCGATGGTTCTCCTTTAGACCTTCTTAGATCTATGGTTCTATGGCTTCTCTGGCCTGTGCTCCGGCATATTAAAGCATTCGGGCCTGATTCTACCTCCCGACTCAAAATCGGAGTTTTCTCCATGCCTTTCTTATTTCTAGGGTTTCTCCAAAATCCTAAGCTATTTGAAGTTTTTCTTTGTTTGTTCTCTTAGATCTGTGATATATTTTTGTTCTACTGGATTATTAAAGTTTTTTCCCAAATCTTTCTTTCAAAAATTGCTTCTCTTCAATTTAGGGTTTCCGAAAGGTTTTCAAAAAATATCTTTCTGATTCTTTTCTTTATGTGTGTTCGTCTATATTATGCTCGTATGCTTTCTTTTCTACCATGCATGTGTTGTTCTTCTATTTTCTTCTAAACACGATTCTTCTATACCTTTGTATTCTACTGTGCCTTTTGACTAGGCTCGCATGTTAAATTTTGTTATGTTTTCCTACATGTTCTTTGCCATACTTTCTAGTATTGTTCTACTGAATGTGTTTCCTACTGAGTTCTTAAGTTTGTTTGCTTTACCAGACTTTTGTTTGAGTTCTAAGCGTGCCTCCTTTACTGTTTCTTAAGTTTACATCACTTCTTCTCTCTTCTGAACTTGCTTAAATTTCGAGCTTTTCTCATACATGTTCTTTATGCTTAGATTTCTCATGAGTCTCTAAAAGAGTCCTCTGAGTCTGTTTCAGTGGCTTGCCCTCTCATCTCTGTATCTGATTCGAGTTAAAATCCTCGGATTTGGGGGTTTCTTTGGCAAGTTCGACCTTTATGTTTGGGCTGGGTTTCTACTTTGAAACCCTGAACTCTCAGACTCATTCTGAGTCTATAAATTAGATCTGAACCTTTCTATGACTATTTCTATGATAATCTTTTCTAATCGACATGACAACTCCTTATATATTTGATATTTGTGTGCTTTATATTCGAGAAGTTTTTCTTTCAAAAAAAGGTCTTGCCAATTATTGATTGATTTCGAATTCTTTTAGTAAGGTTTGATTGATTGTTAATTTTCCTTAAGCAAAACCCTTTCCACTCTTTTCCTGACTTGGTTTATTCGAACGAAGCTTGCAATTTTGATTTTACTGGTTGTTTGATTGATTCCCTTTCCTTATTCTTTCACAAACCGGTACCACTGGACTTTTTTCTTAAATAAACTCCTATGTATTTACCGTTTTTTTGTTACTTTGGAAAAGATATCAGTCAAATTCTTTCCTTAACTGACTTCTACCCGTTTGAAATTAGAATCCCTTAACTAAAGGAAGATTTTATGTGATTGATTGCAAAGCTATTTTTTTTACCTTTTCTTACTTGCCTTCTGCACAATAAAAGGGGACTACCCTTCTGCACTTAATATAGACAGTTGAATACTCTTCAATACTTTTACACACTTTCAGCTTACATTACTCACCCGACACTCTCAATTTCAATACTTTCACATTCTCATCTGAGTTTCTTCTGGCTGTTTGCTTGCAATTTGGGCTTTACTACTACTTTTTCTCTGATTATTTCTAAAACTGGTATATCCTAATTTAGTTTCAGCCATCACACCAATGTGTTTATTTACAGCTTCTGCAATCTTGTTTACTTTACTGTCCATGTTCAGTGATTAATTTGTATGATATTCTCTTTGCACTTGTTTTCTATTGTGAATCCATATATCCTTATTCCCTCTATGTGTTTGAGTTAAGGTCCAGGCATGGCAGTAACCAAATTTCTGCTCATGTTTGGACCTGATCCTTAATGGATTCTAACTCCCAAATAAATGTAGCTAACTAGCTGGTTAGGGGTGTGCCAGCACTCCTAATTGCTGGGTGTGACCACTTGCCTACCATGGCCTTCCCAGAATCCCGTATTTGCACTTACACTCATTCCTAGTTTCTAAGTTCTGCCCCCCTCCTATGTGCCTTGCTTTGGGACCTTGAGTTCCCTCTGAACTTGGACATTTGAGGGCTGGCCCTTCCATACTGCATGTTAATTCAATTCTGCAACTTATTTGGGTGTAAGCACTGCTCGGAGTTCATGAAGCTCCTGGGAATTCTGACATATCCAAGAATGAGAAAGGCTTTGAAAATCAGATCTTTGGAGTTGGTTTATTTCATGTTTCAGACTTAGAGTCTAAATTAGTCTCTCCTTGGTTGTACTTTAATTTCTGATGTGGTGTAATTTTTCTTTTTCTTTATTCATTCTGGGTTGTAATAATTTGTAATAACTTATGGGGTATGTAGTGAAAAAAGGGAGGGTCACTCATGTATGCATGTGGGTAGACATCATGTTCTTAGGTATATATTCCTGCAATCATCTTGCTTTTCATCTATGCATGTCATATAGAAATCCTGCTTATAGTTCTTCACTTACACATGTCATATAAAAATCCTGTCTATAGTTCTTCACTTATGCGTATAGAAATCTTGTCTATAGTTCTGCACTTATGCATTTCATATAGAAACCCTGCTTATAGTTTTGCATTTATGCATATACAGATACCATGTCCTTAAGGTTCTGCATTCATATAGACATCATGACTATATGTTTCTGCATTCTTGCATCATGTAGATAACCTGTCTATAGGATCTTTTAAATTCTGTATTTTTGCATCTATCACTAGTCAAACGGTTTATAGGTTTAAAATAACAAAATTGCATTATAGATACCATGCCTATAGGACTCTCGCACTTCTGTAAATGTTTTAAAACTAGTCACGCTTAGAAAGAATGTCCATAAGGGTAATCAACTGAATCTGAATCAAGTCTAAAATCAACAGTTTCGATACTCAGCACCTGCAAAGTTTATGTTTGTGTATAATCAGAAAGCTTTCTTTAAAATCAGTATACTTTGAATTGCTAGATATCATGCCTATATGTCTCACCTAGGCAATCCATTAGGTAATTAATTAACTACACCAGTCCTTAATAATTACAACCAGCATGCAGGTCTAATTTGGACTTCTTATCTGAAAATATGTAATAAATCAGCCACACCTTAATGTTTAAGTTTAATTAAAGACCTAATCAATATTTGAAAGACATGCTAAAATTATATGTCTTTACGCTGTAAGGATGTTTGTTTGAGCCTTGTTTGTTATGTGCTTCCCCATACTTGTCATGTATGTTCTGAATGTCGCCTTAGACTTTTGTCCTTTTTAAACTCTAAAAGCCTATATTCCCTCCCCTTTAGGACTAGTAGTCCCTAACACCTCTGGGGCTGATAGGATTGGGATAGGTAATAGCATGCAATAAGTAACGAGACCATTTCGCAATTTAATACCTTAACGGGGTGGGTAAGGGTAGACATGGATATGAAGACCACGCGATAACACCACGTGTATAAATGGTTACCGGGTATTGTGTGGGGTGATACATGTTATTTATAAACCTAGGACCCCCCCCCCTTTCTCTTTACTTGTTTACTTCCTTTTTTCCAGAATTTTAAAGCTGTTTAGTTTTCAGTTTCTTCAACTTCTTCTTTTACTTCAATTATTTGCACCTATTATGCAAATCTCTCTTTTAATTGTCTGATTTTCAGTACTGTTTCTTCCCAACTTCCGTCTCTTTCAATTTTTTTTTAAAGTTACTTGCATCAATTATTTGACCCCTTTCCCTTTACTTATGTATCTTTCCTTTAATTGTAAAAATACCTTCTTCCAAACTTCAGCACTCTTTAAACCTCATTTGCAACCATTATGTGAAAGTTACCTAGTGTTTACAATGCTTGCTTATTTACTTGTTGTTTGTATTTAAAGTCACAATTGTAGCATGGCCGGGAACCACACTAGTGGATCTTGAGGGGTGCCTAATACCTTCCCCTCGAGATAATTTCAAGTCCTTACCCAATCTCTGGTTTTCCTAAATTTAATTCATTTTCTAGTGTTCTAATACACTTAATCATTAGGTGACGACTCTTCTAAATTGCAAACCCAATTCCCAAAAGGAAAAGAGTTGTTCGCCCAAATGTCATAAACCCGATTTCGCGAGAAAAGGGGGCATCGACAGCATGGCGAATCTGCTGGGGATTTCTTTAAGGCCTTTACCATTTCATGTTATTTGTGACTCTATGCTTCTTTACATGTCTTTACTTGTTTTTATGTATTTATTCTTTCTTCTACTACAAAACTGACTTGGCTCATCGTTTCTTTTCTTTAATGTTTCCTTTATCGCCTTTCTTGAATACTTGTTGTAAATTATGAGAAACTGTTGTAATTATTACTTTATGAATGTTGAAATACCTGAAAACTTGTTAGTTATTGTAATTGCATTTTTCAACATCATATTCCACTCGTGCCAAACAAAATACCATAGCAACTCTTATAATGAGTGGTTGCGCCCTTCCAATATTATCACCCCCTAAATTAGGCAAAGGCATATTTGCGGTAAAACTAGTCGATCAACGGTGTAGTCGACGGTTCCGTGCCTTCCCCTCTTGATTTGTCCGCTCAAGGGTACCAGTCTAATACCCCATAGAAACCTTACTCTATTTAATTGTTCATGCATCACTGTCAAATCTAGCCGAGTCAGTTATGTCGTCCGCATAATGACTCTTTAAGATAGCCTTGTCCAAAGTCCATTGGGTCTCCCTAAAACCCAAAAGGACACTACCAAGTTCTGTGCATTCATTTGGAGAACTAAATGCTCGTTATGCTAGTTGTTGATATTAAATAGTCGAGTCTGGTGGGGGTAAGGGCCTAAACTTTTGTCTTGCAGAAAATGAGACACGAAGTCCCCAGATTCGGCATGGTCACCAATATCCACCCCAAATTGCTGAATTAGTGGGGAGATCTTCATTCCAGTGATCAAGCTCTTGTCAGGAAGTATCTAGGAAACCTGCCTTTTCTCCTAGACATTCAACCTAACAACAAAATCATAGAAGCTGCAACTATGTTTTGGGATTGTGATAGGTCGGTATTTTGCTTTGGAGACATTGAGATGACGCCTTTGCTTGAGGAAATTGGAGGACTAGCTGGGATACCGTGGGAAACTCCGGGTTTGCTAATGCCTGAAAATCGCAAGGGTAGGGGCTTTCTCAAAATGATGAGTCTAAAGAAAATCCCGACTTAACATGTTTGAAGGAGTCATACATTCCCTTTGACTATTTATATGAAAGGTACGGCCACAACAAATCTTACTGTACTTATCCCGACGACTTCGCCCTCCTTCATTGGGGAACATCCATCGAAGGGTCTTTGTCTTCATGTTCTGTTTCTTGGGGATGATAGTGTTTCCAATGAAGAAAACAAGAATCCATACCAGGCTAGCCATGGTCACCAAAACCTTAATGGAAGGAATTAACGGACAACCATTCAGTCTTGTGCCAATGATAGTTGCAGAAATATACCGAGCCCAAGAAAGGTGTCAACAGGGAGCCAAGTACTTCAAGATTTGTAATTTTCTACTCCAACTATGGCTCATGGAACACCTCCAAAGGGGTGAGTACCGACAAGAAATCCATCGTAGAGACTGGGACGATCATATCGCCTTTCATCACCCGAAATAAATGAATTACATGCCTAGCATGTTCGCCCAACCAGAGAATGCTAGAGAATGGGTCGAACTCTTTGACAATCTTACTGAGGACTGAGTGCAATGGATGTTCGAGTGGTTCTCTACTGAAGAATTCATCATCCGATCTAGGGATGTGCCATTTCTGATACTAATCGGTTTTAGAGGGACCTACCCATATGTCCCTATCCGGGTTATGAGATAGGCAGGCAAGAGGCAGGTTATACCAATGTTCGACAAGATGAGTCACTTCCGAGCCGACTTTCAGGATGACGATAGCCCACATAGGTGCCAGGCTCAACATATGTGGCATTGCAAAATTGTCTTAGGAAAAGACACCATTGAACCGGATCACTACCATGCTGGTTGTACCTCACACTATTTAGGATGGCTGGAAGAAAAAAATGATTTGGGTCAGCCCGGATTTGTTCGAGGTCACAAAATCATTGATGAAAAGGCTGAAGCACAAGTAAAATACAACCAACTACGCAAGAGGATGCGGGAATGTGAAAACGAGCACCGTGAAATACAAGAAGCCAACCAAAAGCTAATTGGATAATGGAAGTATATGGCTGTCAGCGCCAAAAAATGACTAATCTGCTTGGAACAAGGTATAGTGGAACTGGAAAAGAAGTTTCTGAAGAGGGTCGAAGATTGCCGAGTTGCTGAGGGAAATAAAGGCAAACATCTGGCCAGGGCCTACTTGTTGCTAGGACTACGTGAGCTGGGAGAGCTGTACGAGGGAGCTAACACTGCCGAATCTGGGGAAGGTCCTTCTGGACCAAATAGATAGGAGTTTTTCTTTTCCTTTGTAAAATGTAAAAAGGCCTATGACCACTAGTGACATTTTTATTCTAGGTTATTTAGTGTCGTTTTGGGATTCGTCTTATTTTTTTATCAATAAAATGAGGCATTTAGCATTCTAAGTTCTCCAAATTTACTTGTCGCGAGGCCTCGGGCACAATGAGGTCCCGAAAATTAGGACACGCTTTATATTTCCTGCGCTACGTGTTTAAATATTGCAACATCTTTTCTTATAATCCTTAATAACTTGTTACCTTTTTGTTTTTGCTTTTGTTTATTCCCCTCCCCAAATGTTAGTTCGTTAACTCTGGCAACATCAACATATTTTACAAGATCCAGGGGCCCTGTACCTACTCCTCCTCCCAGTCCTGTCAGGCACAAAGGCAAAAGAAGAATGGAAGATTCAAACAACTCAGCTGAACGGGTAGAGGTCACTCGTAGTGCCATGTTCCCCAAGGAGAATGCCTCTCAGATAGAACAAAAGTTACTGAAGTTCCAAGAAGAGCTTGATCAAGACTGGAATTTGGCAAGTCCATCATTTTCCCTTGTCGCCCCAGAAGTTACTCAGAATCCCATGCCTCCACAAAACGTCCCAAACCATCCCGCTCTTCACCACCATTGCCATACTTGCCATACTCCCAACAACACTCTGTTGCTCATCCCGGAACCATTGAACTCTACAAATGACCACTACCACAACCAACACAACACCCCCATCTATGTGGAAACTGTGCCGCACCTTACTCAACCCATCTCAAGCACACCCAAGTCCGATAATAAAGACTCGCTCATCAGAAATTTGGTTGAAGAACTTAAGAAGCTGACCACCAAGATCCAAGGCGTTGAAGGTAGTAAAGGAATTGAGGGGCTAAACTATGAAGATTTATGCATACAGCCCAATGTCAAACTGCCCGAGGGGTACAAACCTCCCAAGTTCGAAATATTTGATGGTACAGGGGATCCAGGGTTCACTTGAGGACATACTGCGACAAGTTGGTCGGAGTAGGAAAACATAAGAGGATCCACATGAAGCTTTTCACGAGGATCCTGAAAGGAGATGCTCTGTCTTGGTACATTAGCCAAGACCTAAAGAAGTGGTCAAACTGGGTTAGTATGGCGTCTGACTTCATGGACAGGTTTAGGTTCAACATGTAAAATGCATCGGATGTGTTTTACATTCATAATTTAAAGAAGAAACCCACAGAAACATTCCACAAGTATGCCACTCGTTGGAGATCAGAGGATGCTAAGGTTCGACCTGCTTTAGGGGAAGAACAAATGAACAGGTTTTTCGTCCGAGCTCAAGACCCACAGTACTATGATAGGTTGATGCTGATTGAAAGCCAGAAATTTTCCGACATCATCAAGCTGGGGGAGAGGATCGAGGAAGGTACTAAAAGTGGCATGGTCACAAACCTTGAGGCTTTGTAGGCTACCAACAAGGCTCTGCAGTCCGGCGGTACATCTAAGAAGAGGGACATAAGTGTCGTAATGGTTGCACAGAGAACTAAATCACCTGTCAAATACCAAACCTACCCGATATATCCACTTACATATCAACCTACTCCAAATTTCCAAACACCCGCACCTTCCTACCAAGCTCCACCACCTACCTATCAATTGCCTCTACCTCCTACATACCAACCTGTTTCACCCAGATATTCCCAACCCGCATACGTCTACCAAGCTTACAAAACTCAACCATACCACTATCAATCACCTCCCATCCACCAAAACTTTCCTAGACCTCTCAAACAGTATACCGCCATTGCTGAACCAATTGATCATCTATATGAAAGACTTAAAGCTGCTGGTTATGTCGCCCTTATCCCTGCCATAGCCCCTGAAAACCCTTCCCAATGGGTCAACCCAAATAAAACTTTTGCATACCATTCTGGCATGAAGGGGCACACTATTGATGAATGCCGCTCTCTGAAGGACAAGATCCATGCTTTGATTGACAATAGGATCATCATGGCAAAGGAGCCTGCTCCAAATGTCGGCAACAACCCTCTACCATACCATAAGGGTAGAGGTGTTCATATGATTGAAATAGAGGACGATTGGGATCCCAAAGGATAAATCGGTTTGATCACGGAAGGTGACGAATCAAAGAAACCAACAGTCACCCTTAATCTGATTGTAGTCCAAATTCAGCCTTTTAAATATGCCAAGGTAAACATGTCCATACCACTTGATTTTGAACCACCAGCCTCTGCAAAGACGCCAACACTAATTGAGGTCGAGTTTGGGTCCCCAAAGGTGCCTGAGCCATTTAAGGTTGTTGTATTACCTTCCACAGCAAGGGTGCCCATTCCAGTAGCAATGACAGTCGTAACACCATCCCACCCAAAAGCCATACCGTGTGACTACACAATCGAGGCAAGAAGGAAGGGAAAATCCAAGTTCGGAGAAACAGTCGCAGCACAAAGTATGACAAGAACCGGTAGGGTTTATACCCCGAAACACTTGGCTGAGTCGAGTAAGGAGACCTCTGGTCGACAAGCCATCATTGAAATGGGGCCCGATGATCTCTGGAGAAAGATACAAGCAAAGGAATACTCAGTCATTGACCAACTGAACAAAACACCAGCCCAGATCTCTATCCTGGCTTTACTATAGAGTTTCGATGCACACAAAAATACCTTGTTGAAGGTGCTGAGTGAGGTGTATGTACACAGCAACATCACTGGGGGAGATATGGCAAACATGGTAGGTCAAGTATTGGAGAGTCACAAAATCACCTTCCACGAAGATGAGCTGCCACTGGAAGGATTGAGTCACAATAAGGCATTGCACATCACTGTTCAGTGCGAAGATTATTTTATTACCAGATCCTGGTCGATGGAAGGTCCAGTCTCAATATTTGTCCGTTGGTAACACTCAGGATATTAGGAAAAGGTCTGCATGAAATCAAGGATGGGGCCATCAACGTTAAGGATTTCGACGGTTCTCAAAGGTCCACTATTGGGGAAATTATCTTGTGTTTGAAAATGGGGCCTACTTGGTTTGACGTTGCTTTTCAAGTAATAGACGTGCCGGCGTCTTACAATCTATTGTTGCGACGACCATGGATTCATGTCGTCAGGGCCGTGGCATCAACACTACATCAGGCAGTGAAACTTGAGTGGAATCACCAGGAGGTGATCATTCATGGTGGCAGTAGTAATCCTATATATAGTCGCCAGACCATTCCAGCAATTGGAGGAAGAAGAAGAATATGTGGGGAAATTTACCACCACATCGAGCGAGTAAACGTCGTCGATAAGGAAAAATGGTGGGATAACTAAATTGAAAGCATACTGAATTGGAGTGGGTATGAACCTGGCAAGGGACTTGGCAAGAATCTCCAAGGAATCGCTAAGCCCATCAAGCTCAAGAAGCATGGCACCACCTTCGGATTGGCATATGAGTATACCTGGAAAGAATTCAAGGAATGGTCGCCACCTTGGCGCGGTCCTTGCTATCCATTGGAGCCGCCGATACCCCATTTGGAGCAGACCTTCTAGCCAGCCGAGGTTATCTACGGGTCAGAAGAAGAGGAAGCACTAGCAGCAATGAAGAACTTGTTCCTAGAAGATGATGACATGGATTGCTGTGTTATTTTTTAGGAAGAAGGGGAGGAAGGCCCTTCCATACAGGCTGTAAGCAAAGGAGTACGCCTAAACAACTGGACCGTTAGAGCTACCAGAGCCCCGCATGCCTCGGGGTAGCAAGGCTGAACAAAACACCAAGCACTATTTTATTTTACTAGTTTATTTTCCTTTCGCATTTTTATTTTTCGCAAGAAAGAGCTCCAATGTTCAAAACACTTATGGAATTTATTGAAGTATTTCAATTTTCTTATAAATCTCACTCTTATTATTTTCTCTCATTACTTTACTCAAACAACATTACTATTACTTATCTTGATGAACCAATGACTGTGACATGTAACGAGACAATGTAACAAACGGACATAGATTCAGAGGAAGATGATATACCAGAAGAGATTGTTAAGGAAGTTGAGAATTTTGAAAATAGGCCTAAGTCCAACTTGGACGAGACTGACATTGTTAACTTGGGAGATGCAGAAAACACCAAAGAAACACGAAACAACGTTCACTTGTCACCGTCAGAGAAGAAAGAATATACAGAATTTCTAAGAGAGTATGAAGACATATTTGCTTGGTCATACGAAGACATGATTGGTCTAAGCACATCCATTGTAGCTCACAAATTGCCGACTGATCCGGCCTGTCTACCAGTGAAGTAGAAGCTCATAAAGTTCAAACATGACATGAGTTTGAAAATCGAGAAAGAGGCCACTAAGCAGGTCAAAGCTAAGGTTCTCAGAGTAGTAGAGTATCCGACATGGTTAGCCAATATTGTGCCAGTATCGAAGAAGGATGGGAAGGTCAAAGTCTGTGTCGACTACTGGGATCTCAACCGGGCTAGTCCAAAGGATGACTTCCCCTTGCCGAATATACACATCTTGATTGACAACTGCGCCAAGCATGAGCTGTAGTCATTCGTTGATTGCTTTGCTGGATACCACCAGATATGGATGGATGAAGAAGATGCTGAGAAAACGACTTTCACTACACCGTGGGGAATGTACTGCTACAAGATGATGTCATTTTAGTTAAAGAATGCAGGGGCCACCTACATGAGGGCCATGACCACCATTTTTCATGACATAATACACAAGGAGATCGAAGTGTATGTAGACGACGTCATCATTAAGTCCAAGAAAGCCGTTGATCACATGGAAGATTTAAGGAAATTCTTTAATAGACTGAGAAGGTACAACTTGAAATTGAACCCCGCAAAATGTGCATTCGGAGTTCCAGCTGGAAAATAGATTGGGTTCATTGTGAATCGCCGAGGGATAGATCTGGATCCATGAAGGTCAAAGCTATTCAAGAATTGCCACCGCCAAAGAACAAGAAAGAAGTAATGAGTTTCTTGGGTAGACTTAACTACATTAACCGGTTCATAGCACAATCTACTGTCATCTATGAGCCAATCTTTAAGATGTTGAAGAAGGACGCCGCTACCAAATGGACTGACGACTACCAAAAAGTCTTCAACAGAATCAAGGAGTACCTCTCAACACCGCCAGTTTTGGTCCCGCCCGAGCCAGGTAGGCCCTTGTTACTCTACCTTGCGGTACTAGATGGAGCGTTTGGTTGTGTTCTGGGGCAGCATGATGAAACGGGGAGAAAAGAACAGGCAATATATTATCTCAGCAAGAAGTTCACCCCGTTCGAGGCCCGATATTCTCTGTTGGAACGCAACTGTTATGCTCTGACTTGGGTAGCTCATAAGTTGAGGCACTATTTCTTTGCTTACACCACGTATCTCATATTAAGAATGGACCCATTGAAGTACATCTTCCAGAAGCCCATTCCTACTAGCAAGATATCCAAGTGGAAAATCCTGCTGAGTGAATTTGACATTGTCTACGTAACTCAGAAACCAATCAAAGGACATGCATTAGCAGATCACCTTGCAGAAAACCCTATGGACGGAGAATACGAACCCCTAAAGACGTATTTTCCTGATGAAGGGGTATCATTCATAGGGGAAGACATAGCATAATCCTATAATGGTTGGAGGATGTTTTTCGATGGAGCAGCAAATTTCAAATGAATTGTCATAGGGGCAGTCCTAGTATCAGAAATCAGTCAGCATTATCCGGTGTCCACCAAGTTCAGGTTCCCCTGCACCAACAATATGGCTGAGTACAAAGCTTGCATCTTAGGACTCAAGATGGCCATTGACATGAACGTCCAAGAGTTGCTAGTGATTGGAGATTCGGATTTGCTTATACATCAGGTCCGAGAAGAATAGGCGACCAAGAACTCTAAGATACTCCTGTATTTGCATGTATAGGTGTTGAGGAAGAGGTTCACAATGATAGAGTCCAGCATGTTCCCAGATTTCAAAATAAGTTTGCCGATGCATTGGCTACCCTATCATCCATGATACACAACTTAGACAAGAATTTCATTGATCCTATCCCTGTAAAGATTCATGATCGGCTAGCTTATTATGCGCATGTCAAGAAAGAAGTGGACGAAAAACCCTGGTTTCATGATATCAAGGAATACTTGGCAAAAGGAGAATACCCAGAGCTTGCCAATCCCACTCAGAAACACACACTGCGGAGGTTATCTAACAATTTCTTTCACAGTGGAGGAATCTTGTATAGGAGGACTCCAGATTTGGGATTGCTAAGATGTGTCAATGCAAGGGAAGCATCTAAACTGCTAGAAGAAATTCATGCTGGAACCTGCAGACCACATATGAACGGTTTTGTCTTAGCTAAGAAGATACTCTGAGCTGGTTATTTTTGGATGACTATGGAAACGGACTATATCCAGTACGTCCGAAAGTGCCATCGCTGTCAAATACACGCAGACATGAAAAAGGTGCCTCCAAGCGAGCTTAATGCAACAAGCTCAACATGGCCGTTCGCCGCTTGGGGAATGGATGTTATTGGACCAATCGAACCTACCGCATCAAACGGGCACAGTTTTATCCTAGTAGCAATTGACTATTTCACCAAATGGATTGAAGCAGCATCTTACAGAGCTGTGACCAAGAAAGTCATGGCAGACTTTGTCCGTGACCGTATCGTTTGTCGATTAGGGATTCTAGAATCAATCATTACTTACAATGGTTCCAACCTCAACAGTGATTTGATGAAAGCTATGTGTGAAACCTTCAAGATCAAATACAAGAATCCCACAGCTTACAGGCCTTAGATGAACGGAGCTGTAGAAGCCGCCAACAAGAACAGAAAAAAGATACTGAGGAAGATGGTAGAAAAGCATAAAGAGTGGCATGAGAAGATATCATTTACTTTATTGGGGTATCGCACCACAGTCTGCACATCAACTGGTGCAACTCCCTATATGTTGGTTTATGGTACAGAAGCGGTCATTCCCACCAAAGTAGAAGTTCCCTCCCTAAGGATCATACAGGAAGTAGAGATCGAAGATGCAGAATGGGTGAAGAGTCATTACGAGAAGTTGGATCTTATAGATAGGAAGAGAATGAATGCAGTTTGCCATGGTTAGCTTTATCAGAACAGAATGTCCCGAGCCTTCAACAAGAGAGTTAAACCAAGATGGTTCACACTAGGACAACTGGTGTTAAAAAAGATTTTTCCACATCAAGATGAAGCCAAAAGGAAGTTCTCTCCTAACTGGAAAGGCCCATATATGGTTCATCAGGTTCTAACAGGAGGAGCCCTCATACTTGCAGAAATGGACAAAGAAGTTTGGCCAAAACCAATCAATTCAGATGCTGTCAAGCAATACTATGTGTAACCATTTGTGGTTTCCTTATGTAATTTGAACAATGTCTGACCTGATTCCTATTTAAGAGGGGATACGTAGGCAACGTTATGGGTTTGGTCACAATTCAATAAAATTTTCATTCCCCCCCCCCTCCTCCCTCCACTGCAATTGGAAATTGGGGCAGAATTTTGAGGAGGACCCTCAAAATTTCGAAGTAACTTCAGCCGATCATCGCAAGCAGCCGTCAGAAGCAATAACCCAGTAAACTGGGGCACAATTTTAAGGAGGACCCTCAAAATTTCGTAACGAGAGTGGTTGCAATATCCTGAACCACGTCGCGGTCATCGGTTCATCTAAAACTATTTCTTAAATACATACACATATGTCATATGTTTAACAAACTCATGCATGTTTATTATTGGAATTGCTTTGTTTAGAAATGCTACCCCAAGAATACCCACAGTATCACCAAATCAGAGCCGAACCAATCAAGCAAAGACAGCGGGGACACGAACTAACCATTCCCTTTACAAAACTCACGATTTTTCTTTGGATGCAAGCACCCAAGTCACAAGCTTATATATTACGCACTCCTACCGCTCAGGAATACGACTCTCGAAATTATCGCTTCGCAATCGCTATCCGCATACAGTATCCCCGGTAGGCACAATATCACAATCAGCGACCAGCTATCAGCCATCAGCTAAGAGATATTTTACTGTTCACCTTTAATCTTTTGCATAAGGCTACTATTTTTCCTTCCGAGGTTAAGCTCTACCTATATTTGCATTTCCTGCATTGCATAAGGCTACTATTCTGCCTTCCGAGGTTAAGCTCTACCTCTATTTGCATTTCCTGCATTGCATAAGGCTACTATTCTGCCTTCCGAGCATAAGCTCTGTCTCCACCTGCATGGCTGAAATATCTCCACTTCATTTAAATCCCGCATTGGTTGAAAGATCTCCACTTCATTTAAATCCCGCATCAGCTGAAAGATTGCCACTTCATTTAAATCTTGCATTGGCTAAAATACCGCCACTTTATTTAAATCTTGCATCAGCTGAAAGATTGCCATTTTATTCTTTACATGGATGAAATATCGCCACTTCATTAAATCTTGCATTAGCTGAAATATCGCCACCTCATTTAAATCTTGCATCGGTTGAAAGATCGCCACCTTCTGCATTTCATGGGCTGAAAGATCGACAAATTGTCCAAAGGCATCATTGTTTGGAGGTACCATCTTCATAGCCCGAGAACGCCATGCCATGGCCTGAGGATACCTTTATCTCTTGCATATCATTGTTCAAAGGCATCATCGCTCAGAGGCATCATTCTCATAGCCTGAGAGCATCATTCCATAGCCTACGAATCCTTTATTATATGCTTCATGGCCCAGGACATCATGGTCTAAAGACGTCATCCTAACCGTCCAAAAGACATTATTCATGGTCCGACGAAAACTTGCATCACATTTAAATTTATGCACAATATATGCGCTCGTATTGATTTGTAGGTAAACCGGCGAGCAACAGCCATCCCAGCAGGAGCGGTCCTGCTCCAGTTCCCACAGCCCTACTAAACTCATAACCACCACCCCAACCCGAATATCTCGTCCGTTTTTGAAAAAATCTCCATCGGCATGTTCCGCCGACTGATCCCGAACTACATACGGCCTGATTCCTGTAAGACCAGGGATATGTGGGCAGCTCAGGAATTAGAGCCCGGTCAATTGCTTCAAACCATTCCGTTCGGTCAAAATTGGCCATCATATCTTTACCCGACAACTCTTCCAGCCTTCCCAGGTAAAAGGGGGCAACTGTGGATACACAATTTTTCCTTATGTATTTTTATATATAGAATACTTTCCTTATATATATATATATATATATATATATATATATATATATATATATATATATATATATATAGGATTTTAGTATTTTTTTCTCAATTTTTAAGATTTTAAAAATCAATTTATTGTTCATTTTAGCAGTACAAAATCAGTAATTATTTCCAAAATTATCAATTTTGGTGAATAATTTATTTTATTCCTACCTTTATACCAAAATATATTGAAGGTAACTTTTGAACATTTTATAAATTTATTTGGTATTTTAAAAGCTAAATTGCATATAATTGCAATTCTAACCTATTTTAAGTTTAATAGCATTTTAACAATAAAAATTGGTTCCAGTATTTTTAAATTAATATTCATGTTTTATCAACTGACTCAGTACTTTTAATTTTCATTTAAAATCATATTTACTAAGTTTTATAAAAATAAAAGGGAAAACTGGCTATTTAATATTTAGCCTCATTTCTTTCCAATTACAGCCTATTTATATTTCAATTTTAGCCCTCAAATTGACCTAATCCTAATCCCAACTAGACCAGCCCAATTCCAATTTTACCCAACCCCTTAACCCAACAATTTAACCTGTCTGAATTTCCTTTCAATCCAGGTCGTTGATCATTTTGATCAACGGCCAGGATCACCCCTTTCCTTTTTAATTCATCTAGCACACCCTAATCCCCCCATTTCGTTTATTCCGCCGCCCTTGAATACTCTCCACTCTTAAAATTCTCTTGAAGGTTTTTCGAAATGCTAACCGTCTCCGACCCTTTTCCACCGTACTTTTACCGGAATCCATGGCTTCTCAGGCCATTGATGGTCTGTACTCACCCCCTCCACCATTAGACCATGGTTGTTCGAAGCTTTGAGGTCTGACCTTGATGGTTCTCCTTCAGACCTTCTTAGATTTATGGTTCTATGGCCTCTCCGGCCTGTGCTTCGGTATATTCAAGCATTAGGGGCCTGATTCTACCTCTCCGACTCAAGATTGGAGTTTCTTCCAAGCCTTTCTCATTTCTAGGGTTTCTCCGAAATCCTAAGCTATTCGAGGTTTTTTCTTTGTTTGTTCTCTTAGATCTGTGATATATTTGTGTTATACTGGATTTTTAAAGTATTTTCCCAAATCTTTCTTTCAAAAATAGCTTCTCTTCGATTTAGGGTGTCTAAAAGATTTTCAAAAAACATCTTTCTGATTCTTTTCCTTATGTGTGTTCGTCTATATTATGCACGTATGCTTTCTTTTCTACCATGCATGTGTTGTTCTTCTATGTTCTTCTAAACACGATTCTTCTATACCTTTGTATTCTACTGTCTCTTTAGACTAGGCTCGCATGTTAAATTTTGTTATGTTTTCCAACATATTATTTGCCATAGTTTCTAGTATTCTTCTACTGAATGTGTTTCCTACTGAGTTCTTAAGTTTGTTTGCTTTACTAAACTTTTGTTTGAGTTCTAAGCATGCCTCCTTTACTGTTTCGTAAGTTTACATCACTTCTTCTCTCTTCTGAACTTGCTTAAATTTCGAGCTTTTCTTAAACATGTTCTATATGATTTCAAATCTGCTACCATGTCTGTTGGTTTCTCATGAGTCTCTAACAGAGACCTCTGAGTCTGTTTCAGTGGCTTGGCCTCTCATCTCTATATCTGATTCGAGTTAAAACCCTAGGATTTGGGGGTTTCTTTGGCAAGTTTGACTTTTATGTTTGGGCTGGGGTTCTACTTTGAAACCTGGAACTCTCATACTCATTTTGAGTCTATAAATTGGACCCGAGCCTTTTTATGACTGTTTCTATGATAATCTTTTCTAATCGGCATGACAACTCCTTATATGTTTGATATTTGTGTGCTTTATATACGAGAAGTTCTTTCAAAAAAAGGTCTTTCCAATTATTGATTGATTTTGAATTATTTTTGTAAGGTTTGATTGATTGTAAATTTTCCTTAAGTAAAACCCTTTCCGCTCTTTTCCTGACTTGGTTCATTCGAACGAAGCCTGCAATTTTGATTTTACTGGCTGTTTGATTGATTCCCTTTCATTATTCTTTCACAAACGTTGTACAACTGGACTTTTTCCATAAATAAACTCCTATGTATTTACACTTTTTGTGTTACTTTGGAAAAGTTCTCAGTCAAATTCTTTCCTTAATTGTCTTCTACCCGTTTGAAATCAAAATCCCTTAACTAAAGGGAGATTTTATGTGATTGATTGCAAAGCTACTTTCTTACCTTTTCTTACTTGCCTTCTGCACTATAAAAGAGGACTACCCTTCTGCACTTAATATTGACAATTGAATACTCTTTAAGACAACTTTGAATTTAATACTTTTACACACTTTCAGCTTACACTACTCACCTCAAACTCTTAATTTCAATACTTTCACATTCTCATCTGAGTTTCTTCTGGTTGTTTGCTTGCAATTTGGGATTTACTACTACTTTTTCTCTGCTTATTTCTGAAACTGGTATGTCCTAATTTAGTTTCATCCATCACACCAATGTGTTTATTTACAGCTTCTGCAATCCTGTTTACTTTACTGTCCATGTACAGTGATTAATCTATATGCTATTCCCTTTGCACCTATTTTCTATTGTGAATCCCTATATTCTTATTCCATCTATGTGTTTGAGTTAAGGTCCAGGCATGGCAGTATCCAAATTTCTGCTCATGTTTGGACCTAATCCTTAATGGATCCTAACTCCCAAACAAATGTGGCTAATAGGCTGGTTAGGGGTGTGCCAGTAGTCGTAATTGCTGGGTATGACCACCAGCCTACCATGGCCTTCCTAGAATCCCCTCTCTTGCACTTACACTTATTCCTAGTTTCTAAGTTCTTCCCCCTACTATGAGCCTTGCTTTGGGACCTTGAGTTCCCTCTGAACTTGGACATTTGAGGGTTGGCCCTTCCACACTGCACTTTAATTCAATTCTGCAACTTATTTGGGTGTAAGCACTGCCCGAAGTCCATGAAGCTCCTGTGAACTCTAACACGCCCAAGAATGAGAAAGGCTTTGGAAATCAAATCTTTGGAGTTGGTTTATTTCATGTTTCAGACTTGGAGTCTAAATTAGGCTCTCCTTGGCTGTACTTTAATTTCTGATGTGGTGTAATTTTTCCTTTTCTTTATTCATTCTGGGTTATAATAATTTGTAATAACTTATGGGGTACATAGTGAAAAAGGGGAGGGTCAATCATGTATGCATGTGGGTAGACATCATGTTCTTAGGTATTTATTCCTGCAATCTCATCCTGCTTTTCATCTATGCATGTCATATAAAAATCCTGCTTATAGTTTTTCACTTACGCATGTCATATAGAAATCCTGTCTATAGTTCTTCACTTATGCATATAGAAATCCTGTCTATAGTTCTGCACTTATGCATTTCATATAAAAACCCCGCTTATATTTCTGCATTTATGCATACACAGATACCATGTCCTTAAGGTTCTGCATTCATATAGACACCATGACTATAGGTTTCTGCATTCTTGCATCATGTAGAAAACCTATCTATAGGATCTTTTAAATTCTGCATTTTTGCATCTATCACTAGGAAAACGGTTTATAGGTTTAAAATAACAAATTTCATTATAGATACCATGCCTATAGTACTCTCGCACTTCGGTAAATGTTTTAAAACCAGTCACGCTTAGAAAGCATGTCCATAAAGGTAATCAACTGAATCTGAATCAAGTCTAAAATCAACAGTTTCGATACTCAACACCTGCAGAGTTTATGCTTGTCTATAATCAAAAAGCTTTCTTTAAAATAAGTATACTTCGCATTACTAAATATCATGCCTATATGTCTCACCTAGACAAGCCATTAGGTAAGTAATTAACTACACCAGTCCTTAATAATTACAACCAGCAGGCATGCCTAATTTGGACTTCTTATCTGAAAATATGTGATAAATCAGTCACGCCTTAACGTTTAAGTTTAATTAAAGACCTAATCAGTATCTGAAAGACATGCTAAACTATATGTCTTTATGTTTTAAGGAGGTTTGTTTGAGCCTTGTTTGTTATGTGCTTCCTCATACTTGTCATGTATGTTTTGAATGTCGCCTTAGACTTTTGTCCTTTTTAAACTCTAAAAGCCAATTTTCCCTCCCCTTTAGGACTAGTAGTCCCTAACAACTCCGGGGCTGATAGGATTGGGACGGGTAATAGCATGCAATAAGTAACGAGACCATTCTGTGATTTAATACCTTAACAGGGTGGGTAAGAGTAGACATGGATATGATGACCACGCGATAACACCACGCGTATGAATGGTTACAGGGGGTTGTGTGGGGTGATCCACGTTATTTATAAACCTAGGACCCCCCTTCCCTTTCTCTTTACTTGTTTACTTCCTTTTTTCCTGAATTTTAAAGCTATTTAGTTTTTAGTTTCTTCAACTTCTTCTTTTACTTCAATTACTTGCACCGATTATGCAAATTTCTCTTTTAATTGTCTGATTTTCAGTACTATTTCTTCCCAACTTTTGCCTCTTTTCACTTCTTTTTTTTAAGTAACTTGCATCAATTATTTGACCCCTTCCCCTTACTTGTGTATCTTTCCTTTAATTGTAAAACTACCTTCTTCCAAACTTCAGCACTCTTTAAACCTCATTTGCAACAATTATGTGAAAGTTACCTAATGTTTACAATGCTTGCTTATTTAATTTTTATTTGTATTTAAAGTCACAATTGTTGCATGGCCGGGAACCACACTAGTGGATCTTGAGGGGTGCCTAACACCTTCCCATAGAGATAATTTCAAGCCCTTACCCAACCTCTGGTTTTCCTAAATTTAATTCATTTTTAGTGTGCTAATGCACTTAATCATTAGGTGGCGACTCTTCTAAATTGCAAACCCAATTCCCAAAAGGAAAAGAGTTGTCCGCCCAAATGTCATAAACCCGATTTCGTGAGAAAAGGGGGCATCGACAACACTCTCTCACCAAACAAACAATGCACGGCATCACCCTTCGTGCTTTACGCTCTTCCTCACCCAAACAACAATCACAAGGCAAATAATGTAAGGGAATCTATAACCTCGAAATAAAATCAAGTAACAACAATAAATCAGCAAATAAACACAAAGGATGACATAACTCAATTATAAGCAAGAATTAGGAAAAATCAAGGACAAGTGCATGTCATCACCCTTCGTGCTTTTACTCGCGTCCTCACCATAAGAATCAGTACAATAGGCACGGAATGGTACATCGTGTGGCACGGCATCACCCTTCATGCCTTACACTCTTTCCTCACCATGAAATTAATATAATAGGCACGGAATGGTACATCATGCGGAACGACATCATCCTTCGTGCTGTACACTCTTTCCTTACAAGACAAACAATGCACCGCATCACCCTTCGTGCTTTAACTCTCTTCCTCACCCAAACAACAATAGCAAGGAAAGAATAAAGGGAATAAACAAAGTAATAATAGAAATCCTGGCAAAGGAACAACAATTAAATAATTAAATCCCGGCAAGGGAACAACATCAATAATCTCAACATCCCGACAAGGGAGATAATCGACAAAGCAACAATATCCCGGCAAGGGAACAATTTAATAACTCTATCTCTTTCTTTCACTTTTATTTCATAACTCACTTTACCACTTGAGCCAATGCTCCAAAGGGTTCAATCATCTCATATACTTTCACAATTCATAATATAACTTGAGCCAATGCTCCTCGATGTTCAAAGGTCACAATTCCTTCAACAAACTTTTCACAACAAATAGAAATCATCACCATGGCATGGAAGATACAATGAAATCATGATATTTACAATATAAGGACTCGCGGTCATGCTAGATACCAACATATAGATACTCGTCACCATGCCTATACGTCGTACTCAACAATTACCACATAGCAAATAGGACTTAACTCCTAATTCCTCAAGCTAAGGTTATACCAAACAATTACCTCGAACTTCCATGGCCAATCAAGCCTCAAACACCACTTTTCCTTTCAAATTTTAATCCAACCCAATCGAATCTATACATAATTGACTATTTAACATCAATAAATGATAAACAATACAATTTCAATACTTAATTATAGCTTTCTAATCATTCTTTCCAAAAATTCCAAAAATCGACCCCGTACCCGCTTGGTCAAAACATGAGGTTCAAACCAGAATCCGATCACTCATTCACCCATGATCCCGAATATATAATTTGTTTTCAAATCCGAACCCAAAACGAGGTCTAAATGATAAATAATTAAAAAGCCCTAACTCTACCCAAATACCCAATTTTCTACCTTGAATTCCATATTTTAGGCCTAAAAATCTAGTGGGTGTTGATGAAAGTGGAAGAAAACAAGTTAAAGATTAATTACCCAAGAAGTTTTGGTGAAGAAATTCTTCACAAATTGCCTAAGAGCTTTGGAGAAGAAGAAGTTGTAAAAAATAATGAGAATCTCGTAATGCATTCTTATTTTAGGACTTAAAATAAATTGGCAAATTTTTAATCTATGCGATCGCGGAAGAATCAATGTGATCGCATAGAATAAATTGATGACTACCAAAATTAACTCTATGCGATCGCGGAAGAATCAATATGATCGCATAGAACAAATTGATGACTACCAAAATTAACTATACGCTATCGCGGAAGAATCAATGCGATCGCATAGAACAAATTGTGACCTCCCAAAATTTACTCTATACGATCGTGGAAGAATCAATGCGATCGCATAGAACAAATTGATGACTGCCAAAATTAACTCTATGCTATCGCGGAAGAATCAATACAATCGCATAGAACAAATTGATGACTACCAAAATTAACTCTATGCGATCGCGAAAATTCCTATGCGATTGCATAGAACAAAAACCTGGACACCAGCAACCAGCAAAAACACCAGATTTTCTAAGTCCAAAAACACTCCGACGCCTATCCGAAACTCACCCGAGCCCTCGGGGCTCCAAACCAAACATGCATACTAACTCAAAAACATCATACAGACTTGTTCGTGCAATCAAATCGCCAAAATAACATCATGAACATCAAATTAAACCTCAAAATCAAAGAATTTTCTCAAACATCTTAAAACATCAATTTTTGCAATTCAAGTCCGAATCATGTCAAATGACATCCGTTTTTCACCAAATTTCACAGAAATATCTTAAATCATATATAAGACCTGTATCAGGTGCCGGAACCAAAATATAGGCCCGATACTAACATGTTCCAATCAAATTTTATTTCAAATTCCCTTAAACAATTTCAGAAAACAATTTTCTTTAAAAATTTATTTCTCGGGCTTGGGACCTCGGAATTTAATTCCGGGCATATGCCCAAGTCACATATTTTCCTACATACCCTCCGGGACTGTCAAATCACGGGTCCAGATCCGTTTACCCAAAACGTTGACCGGAGTCAGAATAATTCATTTTATAGTCAAAATTTATCATATTCACAGATTTTTATATTTAAGCTTTCCGGTTACATGCCCGGACTACACACGCAAATCGAGGTGACTCTAAATGAGGTTTTTAAGGCCTCGAAAACATAGAATTTAATTAAAAGCAAGTGTCATCACATTATCCACCTCTAAAACAACCGTTCGTCCTCGAACGGACATAAGAATGAAGTACCTAAGTCGGGAAAATATGAGGATAACGGCTCCGCATATCAGACTCGGACTCCCAGGTCGATGCCTCAGCAGGCTAACCTCTCCATTGAACACGAACAGAAGGAAAACTCTTCGATCTCAACTGATGAACATGCCGGTCTAGAATAGCTACCGGCTCATCCTCATAAGACAAGCCCTTGTCCAACCGGACAGTGCTGAAATCTAACATGTGGGATGGATCACCGTGATATTTTCGAAGCATGGACACATGAAACACTAGATGTACGACCGATAAGCTCGACGGCAATGCAAGTCTATAAGCCACTTCTCCCACTCGATCAAGAATCTCAAACAGACCAATGAACCTAGGGATAAACTTTCCCTTCTTCCCAAATCTCATCACGCCCTTCATAGGTGACACTCGGAGCAACACCCGCTCACCATCCATAAAAGCCACATCTTGAACCTTGCGATCTGCATAACTCTTTTGTCTGGACTGTGCTATACGAAGCCTATCCTGAATAATCCTGACCTTGTCCAAGGCCTCCTGAACCAGATCCGTACCCAAAAATCGAGCCTCTCTCGGCTCAAACCATCCGACCAGAGACCGACACCACCTACTATATAAAGCCTCATAAGGAGCCATCTGGATACTCGACTGGTAGTTGTTGTTGTAGGCAAACTCTGCTAAAGTCAAGAACTGATCCCACGAGCCCCCAAAGTCAATGACACAAGCTCGAAACATATCCTCCAAAATCTGAATAGTCCGCTGGGACTGCCCGTCCATCTAAGGATGAAATGTTGTCTTCAACTCAACCTGAGTGCCCAAATCTCACTGAACTGCTCTCCAGAAACGCGAGGTAAACTGCGTACCTCGGTCCGAAATGATAGACACGGGCAGACCATGAAGGCGAACAAATATCAGCTAACCTCTCAGAAGAATAAGAGACTGCCATAGGAATGAAATGCGCTGACTTGGTGAGCCTATCAACAATGACCCATACTACGTCAAACTTCTTCCGAGTCTGTGAAGGTCCAACAACGAAATCCATAGTGATCCGCTCCCACGTCCACTCGGAAAGCTTAATCCTCTGAAATGAACCACCGGGCCTCTGATGCTCGTACTTAACCTGTTGGCAATTCAAACACCAAACCACATATGCAACGATATCCTTCTTCATTCTCCTCTACCAATAATGATGCTGCAAATCCTAATACATATTTGCAGCGCCCGGATGAATAGAGTACCGGGAGCTATGGGCCTCCTCTAAGATCAACTCTCGAAGCCCATCCACATTAGGCACACTAACTCGACCCCACAATCTCAAAACTCCATCATCATCTAAGGTAACCTGCCTGGAACCTCCACGCTGCACCGTGTCTATAAGGACACACAAATGGGAATCATCATATTGCCGATCACGGATACGCTCCAATAATAAAGAACGAGCGACCGTGCAAGCCAACATATGATTGGGCTCAGAAATATCCAGTCTCACGAACTGATTGGCCAAAGCCTAAACATCCAAAGCAAGCGGCCTCTCACTGATCGGAATATAAGCAAGACTGCCCATACTAGCTAACTTCCTACTCGAAGCATCGTCCACCATATTGGCCTTTCCCGGATGATACAAAATGGTGATATCATAATCTTTCAACAACTCCAACCACTTTCTCTGCCTCAAATTCAACTCCTTTTTGCTTGAACAAATACTAAAGACTCTTGTGATCCATGAACACCTCACATGCCATGCCATACGGATAATGCCTCCAAATCTTCAACGCGTGAACAATGGCTGCCAACTCTAAGTCATGAACCGGATAGTTCTTCTCATGAATCTTCTTCGGCGAACCATAGGCAAATGACCTTGCCATCCTGCATAACATTGCACTAAGCCTAATACGAGATGTATCACAATAAACTGTATAAGGCCCAAAACTTGTGGGAAAAACCAACACCGATGTTGTAGTCAAAGCTGTCTTGAGCTTTTGAAAGCTCGCCTCACACTCGCCCGACCATCTGAACTGGGCACCCTTCTAGGTCAACCTGGATACCATCTACTAACACAACATGACCCAGAAATGCAACTGAACTCAACTATAACTCACACTTCGAGAACTTGCATATAACTGACTATCCTTCAGAGTATGAAGAACCACTCTAAGGTGCTGCTAGTGCTCCTCCTAGTTGCGGGAATATATCAATATATCATCAATGAAGACTATCACGAACGAGTCCAAATAAGGTCTGAACACTCGGTTCATCAAATCCATAAAAGCTGTTGGGGCATTGGTCAACCCGAATGACATAACCAAGAACTCATAATGCCCGCACCGGGTACGGAAAGCTATCTTAGGGACATAGGATGCCCTAATCCTCAACTGATGGTAGCCAGATCTCAAGTAAATCTTCGAAAATACCTTGGCACCCTGAAGCTGATCAAACAAATCATCAGTACTTGGCAATGAATACTTATTCTTGATTGCAACCTTGTTCAACTATGGTAATCAATACACATTCTCATCGAAACAAATAATACTGGTACACCCCAAGGTGAAACACTAGGTCTAATGAAACCCTTCTCAAGCAAATCTTGCAACTGTTCCTTTAACTCTTTTAACTCAGGTGGGGCCATACGATACGGCAGGATAAAAATAGGCTGAGTGCCCGGAGCTAAATCAATATAGAAATCAATATTCTTGTCGGGCGGCATACCCGGTAGGTCTGAAGAAATACCTCAGGAAACTCCCGAACAACGGACATCGAATTAATATGGGGGACCTCAGCACTAGAATCACGAACATAAATCAAATAGGCCAAATACCCTCTTCTCGACCATGCGCTGAGCCTTCACATAAGAGATAACACTACGGGTGGAATTAACAGGAGTCCCTCTCTACTCTAAACGAGGCAAACCCGATAAGTTAAGGTTACAGTCTTGGCATGGCAGTCCAAGATAGCATGGTAAGGTGGTAACCAGTCCATTCCCAATATAACACTGAAATCATCCATGTCCAGAAGAAGCAAATCTACATGAGTCTCAAGACCTCCAATGACCACTATACATGAACAATGGACGCAATCCACGATAATAGAATCACCCACCGGCGTAGACACATAAACAGGGGCACTCAAAGAATCACTAGGCATGACCAGATGCGGCGCAAAATAAAATCAAAGCTTCTCTACCACAAACTAGAACAATACTTGCACCTCCACCTCTAGCATCTCTACCTCCACCTCTAATACCCCTACCTCCATCTCTAGCTAACTGAGCGGGATGGACGAGACCCTCAATCCTCGCTCTCTCTCACAGTGGAAAGTATGATAAGAGCATGGCAAGCCAAGTTGATGAATCTAATCTCGTATTGAGTAATAGTCATAGAACCCTCTTGGAGACATTCAAACTGCCTCCGATAGACCTCTCTCTGATTGATGGGGAGAAACTCCTCTAGAAATAGCTGAGTAAACTGCTCCCAAGTCAAAGCTGGCAATCCGACTGGTCTAGCCAAATAGAAATCCCTCCACTAGATCTCGGCGGATCCAGACAAACGAAAAGTAGCAAAATCGACCCTATTGGTCTCAACTATCCCCATGTTCCCGAGAACCTCATAACAGTAGTCTAGATAATCCTGGGGATCCTTAGTAGATGCACCGCTGAATGTAGTAGTAAAGAGCTTGGTGAAACTTATCCAACCTCCACAAAGCCTCCGTAGATGTAGCTGACCTATCACCGGTCTGTGCTGTTGTTCGGCTGAAGAAACGGTACATGACCTCGCCATTCACAAAAGAACTAGAGTAGTGGTTTTAATTTAGCATAGAGAGAACAAAATCGCACGACAAGGAAGAATAGAAGTGAAACTTTTCCTAACCATGTAGCCTTTGGGGGATAAATACAGACGTCTCCGTACCGATCCTTCAGACTCTACTAAGCTTGTTTGTGAACTGTAAGACCCATGTAACCTAGAGCTCTGATACCAACTTGTCACGACCCGGATTTCCCACCCTTGAGAGTCGTGATGACGCCTACTAATGTGAGCTAGGCAAGCCAAACCTTTAGTTCAATTACTTTATTAACCAATTATTTCTTTTTAACAATTATAAAGCGAATACATGATAACAGTGGAAATTTAAATTCAAGCAGAAGACAACGATAAATTTAAGAAACGGTACATGACCTCGCCATTCGCAAAAGAACAAGAGTAGAGGTTTCAATTTAGCATTGAGAGAACAAAATTGCACGACATGGAAGAATAGAAGTGAAACTTTTCCTAACCCTGTAGCCTTTGGGGGATAAATACAGACGTCTCCGTACCGATCCTTCAGACTCTACTAAGCTTGTCTGTGAACTGTGAGACCCATGTAACCTAGAGCTCTGATACCAACTTGTCACAATACGGATTTTTCACCCTTGAGAGTCGTGATGATGCCTACTAATGTGAGCTAGGCAAGCCAAACCTTTAGTTCAATTACTTCATTAACCAATTATTTCTTTTTAACAATTATAAAGCGAATACATGATAACAGTGGAAATTTAAATTCAAGAGGAAGACAACGATAAAATATATGAAAACTATATCTAATACAAATACTTAATCCTTAACCACCCAAAATCTGGTGTCACAATGTCACAGACGGTCTAAGATTTACTACATACAAATCTGAAGAAATAATAATACACTATTCCAGAATATAAGGGAAATGAAATAGGAATAGTAGGTGGAAGAAGACGCTAAGGCCTGCGGACGCCTTCAGGACTAACTCGGATCGCCTCATGAGCAAAAATCAACAATCCCACTGTGGTCCGAAGTCTACAACACCGTGGTCTACACAAAAGAGTGAAGAAGTGTAGTATCAGCACAACCGATCCCATGTGTTGGTAAGTTCCTAGCCTAACCTCGGCGAAGTAGTGACGAGGCTAGGATCAGACTACCAAATAAACCTGTGCAATTTAACTATATACAGCAGAAAAGAAGTACAGAAAAAACAGTCATATACAGTCAAGTATGGGATGGGGAAAACATGCTGCGGGGAAACACCGAATAGTAACAAAAGAGAAACAAATAAATATGAGGATCACCACAGTTTAATTGAAAATAGGAAGGGGAAATGTTGCGGGGTACAACAAGTATCAACAGGAAGCCAGCAGTTTAGTGCAGAGAAACCATAACACAGTTATCAATAAAAATTAGGAAATCGAAGACAAGTGCACGAAATCACCCTTCGTGATTTTACTCTCTCTCACCAAAACAATACACGACATCACCCTTCGTACCTTAACACTCTCTCACCAAACTAATAATGCACGGCATCACCCTTCGTGCTTTACACTCTTCCTTACCCAAACAACAATAATAAGGAAAATAGGGTAAGGGAATCTATAACCTCGAAATAAAATCAAGTAACAACGGAAAATCAGTAAATAAACGTAAAGGACAACATAACTCAATTATCAGCAAGAATCAGGGAAAATCAAGGACAAGTGCACGGCATCACCCTTTGTATTTTTACTCTCGTCGTCACCATAAGAATCAGTACAATAGGCACGGAATGGTACATCGTGCGGCACGGCATCACCCTTCGTGCTTTACACTCATTCCTCACCAAGAAATCAATATAATAGGCACGGAATGGTACATCGTGCGGCACGGCATCACCCTTCGTGTTTTACACTCTTTCCTCACAAGACAAACAATGCACGGCATCACCCTGCGTGCTTTAACTCTCTTCCTCATCCTAACAACAATCGCAAGTAAAGGGGCAAGGGAATAAACAAAGTAATAATAGAAATTTCGGCAAGGGAACAATAATTAAATAATTAAATCCCGGCAAGGAAACAATATTAATAATCTCAACATCCCGACAAGGGAGATAATCGACAAAGCAACAATATCCCGGCAAGGTAACAATTTAATAACTCTTTCTCTTTCTTTCACTTTTATTTTATAACTCACTTTACCACTTGAGCCAACGCTCCAAAGGGTTCAATCATCTCATATAATTTCACAATTCATAATGTAACTTGAGCTAATGCTCCTCGATGTTCAAAGGTCACAATTCCTTCCACAAACTTTTCACAACAAATAGAAATCATCACCAAGGCATGAAAGATATAACGAAATCATGATATTTATAATATAAGGACTTACGGTCATGCTAGACCCCAACGTATAGATACTCGTCACCATGCCTATACGTCCTACTCAACAATTACCACATAGCAAATAGGACTCAACTCCTAATCCCTCAAACTAAGGTTAGACCAAACACTTTCCTCGAACTTTCGCGGCCAACTCAAGCCTCAAACACCGCTTTTCCTTTCAAATTTGGCTCCAACCCAATCGAATCTAAACATAATTTACTATATAACATCAATAAATGATAAACAATCCTATTCCAATACTTAATTATAGCTTTTTAATCATTCTTCCCAAAATCCCAAAAATCGACCCCGGGCCCGCTTGGTCAAAACACGAGGTTCGAATCAAAATTCGATCACCCATTCACCCACGAGCCCGAATATATAATTTATTTACAAATCTGAACCCAAAACGAGGTCTAAATTATAAATAATTAAAAAGCCATAACTCTACCTAAATACCAAATTTTCTACCTTTAATTCCATATTTTAAGCTTAGAAATCTAGTGGGTGATGATGAAAGTAGAAGAAAACAAGTTAAAGATTACTTACCCAAGAAGTTTTGGTAAATAAATGCTTCAAACATCGCCTAAGAGCTTTGGAGAAGAAGAAGTTGTGAAAAATAATGAGAATCCCGTAATGAATTCTGTTTTTAGAACTTAAAATAACTGGGCGAATTTTTACTCTATGCGATCACATAGAACAAATTGATCACTACCAAAATTAACTCTATGCTATCGCGGAAGAATCAATGCGATCGCATAGAACAAATTGATGACTACCAAAATTAACTCTATGCGATCGCATAGAACAAAAACCTGGACACCGCAACCAGTAATACCACCAGATTTTCTAAGTCCAAAAACACTCTGACGCCTATCCGAAACTCACCCGAGCCCTCGGGGATCCAAACCAAACATACATACTAACTCAAAAATATCATACGGACTTGTTTATGCTATCAAATTGCCAAAATAACATCATGAACATCGAATTAAACCTCAAAATCAAAGACTTTTCTCAAACTTCTTAAAACATCAATTTTTGCAATTCAAGTCCAAATCACGTCAAATAACATCCGTTTTTCACCAAATTTCACATAAATATCTTAAATCATATATAAGACATGTACCAGGCACCGGAATCAAAATACGGGCCTGATACTAATATGTTCTAATCAAATTTCATTTCAAATTCCCTTAAACAACTTCAGAAAATAATTTTCTTTAAAAATTTATTTCTCGGGCTAAGAGCCTCGAAATTTGATTCCGAGTATACGGCCAAGTGCCATATTTTTCTACGGACCCTTCGGAACCGTCAAATCATGGCTCCAGGTCTGTTTACCCAAAACGTTGACCGGAGTCAGAATAATTTATTTAATAGTCAAAATTTATTTTTTTCATAGATTTTTATCTTTAAGCTTTCCGGCTACACGTCCGGAGTACGCACGCAAATCGAGGTGACTCTAAATGAGGTTTCAAGGCCTCGAAAATACAAAATTCAATTAAAAGCAAGTGATGACCCAACACAAAAGGCCAAATATACCCCTCGACTTTCAAATATTGTTTACGTGTACCATTTGTTATACTATTGGGCTATCCATACCCTACCGTCATACTTTGGAACAAAAATATCCCTATTTTGGATGGACTACCACGTGGCAGCACCAGAATAAAATGACCCATTTATTTTTTTTATTATCCAACCCGTTTTACAAAAAACCCACAACCCGAACCATATTTTTATTTTTCAATTTTTTTAAAGAATTTTTTTTTGTAAAACTTAAAAAAAATTGCAAAATATTTTCGTTTTTTGAACCGAGTAGATACTGAAAAGATTTCGCAAAATAAATTGTAAAAACTGAAAAAAATTATTTTTTTAACAAAATATTATTTTTGTAAAAACTGTAAAATTTATTTGTAAAAACTGAAAGAAAAAAAAATCAGTTTTTAACAAAATATTTTTATTTTTTAAAAACTGAAAAAAATATTTCCAATAATTTATTTGTTTTTGAAAAATATTTTTTTTTAGTTTTCTCAAAGATTTTCTTTTTGTAAAAAATAAAAAAAAATTTGTATAAACTGAATTTTTTTTTCTAAAAAAAAAAAAAAAAAAA
>MU731917.1:106024-138188 GCA_026770625.1 Nicotiana glauca
AGTCCTAAAACACGATACAAACTTAGTCGAACCCTCAAATCACTTCAAACAACATCAAAACATGAATTGCACATGCATTCAAGCCTAATGAACTTTGAAATGTCCAAATTCTACAAACAACGCCGAGACCTATCAAATCACGTCCAATTAACCTCAAATTTTGCACACAAGTCACAAATGATCCCATGAACTTATTCCAACTTCAAGAAATCCAATCCAGCCTCGATATCAAAAAGTTCACCCCTGATCAAACTTTTCAAAATTCCACCTTTCGTCATTTCAAGCCTAATTCTACTACTGACCTCAAAATAACAATCAGGACATGCTCCTAAGTCCAAAATCACCTAATAGAGCTAACAGAACCATCAATATTCAAATTCGAGGTTGTTTAAACATAAGTCAACATCCAGTCAACTTTTCCAACTTAAGCTTTCAATTAAGAGACTAAGTGTCTCAATTCACTCTGAAATCTCTTCGACCGAACCAACTAACCCGGTAAGTCATATAAAAATTGTAGAACACAAGGAGCAAAAAATGGGGGAACGGGGCTACAACTCTTGAAACGATCGGTCGGTTCGTTACATCCTCCCTCTCTTAAACAAACATTCGTCCTCAAACGGGTCTAGAAACATACCTGGAGTCTCAAATAGGTGTGGACATTTGCTTCGCATCTCCCGCTTGATCTCCCAAGTAGCCTCTTCCACGGGCTCCACTGCACCTTCACTAAAGTCATATCCTTTGACCTCAACTTTTGAACCTGTCGTACTGTCTCCACATCATAAGTCAAATCACTATGCAACTGAACTGTGATAAAATCCAAAACATGAGACGGTTTGCCGACATACTTTCGGAGCATGAAAACATGAAATACTAGATGCACACTCGTCAGGCTAGGTGGTAAGGCAAGCTTGTAAGCCACCTCCCCAATCCTCTAAAGTACCTCAAAAGGCCCAATGAATCGAGGGCTCAACTTGTCCTTTTTCCCGAACCTCATAACACCCTTCATGGGGAAAACCTTCAGCAGAACCTTATCCCTAACCATGTAAGACACATCACGGACATTCCTGTTAGCATAACTCTTATGTCTAGATTGTACCATGCGAAGCCGCTCCTAAATCAGTTTAACCTTGTCCAAAGCATCCTAAACCAAGTCAATACCCAATAGCCTAGACTCGCCCGACTCAAACTAACCCATTAGAGATCTACACTGTCTCCCATACAAAACATCATACAGAGCCATCTGAATTCTCGACCGGTAGTTGTTGTTGTAGGCAAACTCCACGAGGGGCAGAGACTAATCCCAAGAACCCCCAAAACCAATGACACAAGCGTGTAGCATGTCCTCCAATATCTAAAACATTGCGCTTGGACAGTCTGTAAGTCTGAGGGTGAAATGTTGTACTCAACCCAACCTGAGTGCCCAACTATCACTGCACAGCTCTCCAAAATTACGATATAAACTGCGTGCCTCTATCTGAAATGATGGATACTTGCACATTGTGAAGGAGAACAATCTCTCGAATGTAAATTCAGCCAACTGATCTGAAGAATAAGTGGTACCCACTGGAATGAAGTGCGCGAACTTGGTCAGTCGATCTACAATCACCCAAATAGCATCGAACTTCCTCGAAGTCCATAAGATCCCAACTACGAAATCCATGGTGATCCTCTCCCACTTAAACTCTGGAATATCTATCCTCTAAAGCAATCCACCCAGTCTCTGATTCTCATATTTTACCTGCTGACAGTTGAGACACCGAGCTACAAACTCAACTATATCCTTCTTCATTCTCCACCAACAATAGTGATGTCTCAAATCCTGATATATCTTTACGGCACCCAGATGGATGGAATACTACGAGTTGTGGGCCTCCTCAAGGATCAACTCTTGTAGCCCATCAAAACTAGGTACACATATCCGGCACTGCATCCTCAACACCCAATCATCTCCTATAGTCACATCTCTGGCATCACCGTGCTGAACCTTGTCCTTGAGGATAAGTAAATGAGGAACGTCATACTGGCGCTCTCTGATGTGATCAAATAAGGAAGACCGAGATACTACACAGACTAGAACTCGACTAAGCTTCGAAATATCTAATCTCCCGTACTGGTTAGCCAAGTCCTGAACATCAAGTGCAAGGGGTCTCTCTCCAACAGGAATGAATGCAAGACTACCCATACTCACTCCTTTCATACTCAAGGCATCGACCACCACATTGGCCTTCCCTATATAATACAGAATAGTGATATCATAATCCTTTAGCAGCTCCAACCATCTCCACTGCCTCAAATTTAGATCCTTCTATTTTAACAAGTGCTGGAGGCTCCGATAATTAGTAAATACCTCATAATACACATCATAAAGATAGTGCCTCCAAATCTTAAACGCATGAACAATGGCAGCCAACTCCAGATCGTGAACAAGATAGTTCTTCTCATGTGGATTCAACTGATGTGAAGCATAAGCAATCACTCTACCCTCCTACATCAAAACACACTCACTACCGATCCGAGAAGCATCACAATACACTGTATAAGAACCAGAAGCTGAAGGTAGAACTAGAACTGGAGATATGGTAAAGGCAGTCTTGAGCTTCTGAAAGCTCTCCTCACACTTATCCGACCACCTGAAAGGGCACCCTGTTTGGTCAATTTGGTCAAGGGTGACACAATAGACGAGAAACCTTGCATAAAGCGACGGTAATAACCAGCCAACCCTAGAAAGCTCCGAACCTTCATAGCTGAGGATGGTTTAGGACATCTCTAAACCTCCTCTATCTTCTTCAGATCTACCTAAATACCCTCTGGACACCACGTGCCCCAAGAACGCCACTGAACTGAGCCAAAACTCACGCTTGGAGAACTTGGCATAAAGCTTCTCCTCCATCAACCGATGCAACACAACCCTTAAATGCTGGGCGTACTCCCTCTAGCTACAAGAGTACACCAGGATATCATCAAGGAACACAATAACAAACGAGTCGAGATAAGGTCGAAACACACTACACATCAAATGCATGAACGTTGCTGGGGCATTGGTCAACCCAAAAGACATCACGGGGACTCATAATGACCATAACGGGTCCTGAAAGTTGTCTTAAAAATATTCGAGTCCCGAATCTTCAACTGGTGATACCCTGACCTCAAATCAATCTTGGAGAACATCCTCGCTCCCTGAAGCTGGTCAAATAGATCATCAATGCGCAGCAAAGAATACTTGTTATTGATTGTGACCTTGTTCAATAGCCTATAATCAATGAACATCCTCAAAGTGCCAACCTTCTTCTTCACAAACAGAACCGGTGCACCCCAAAGCGACACACTAGGCCTAATAAATCCCTTATCAAGGAGTTCCTAAAGCTGCTCCTTCAACTCCTTCAAATCCACTGGTGCCATATGGTACGAAGGAATAGAAATGGGCTGAGTGCCCGACACAATGTCAATACCAAAGTCAATATCCCTATCGGGTGGCATGTCCAGTAGGTCTGCAGGAAACACATCTAAAAAGTCTCGCACCCCGGAACAGAATCAATACTAGCAGTATCGGCACCATCATCCCTCACAAAGGCCAAATAAGATAAATAACCTTTCCCGACCATCTACTGGGCCTTCAAGTATGAAATAACTATACTAGGAACATAGTCTAGAGAACCTCGCCACTCAATCCATGGCAGCCCCGGCATCGCCAACGTCACAATCTTAGTGTGACAATCCAAAATAGCATGACATGGATACAATCAACCATACCCAAGATCACGTCAAAATCAACCATTACTAAGCAGCAATAGATCAGCTCTAGTCTCCAATCCCCCAATAGTCACTACACACGACCGATATACACGATCCACAATAATAGTATCGCCCACTAGCATAGATAAATGAATATATAAAGCTAAAGCCTCACGGTGAATCCAGATAATGAGAAAAATATGATAATACATATGAATAGGTGGAACCAGGGTCAAATAATACAGAGGCATCTCGGTGACATATTAAAATAATACATGTGATCACTGTATCTGAAGTAATGGCATCTAGTCTGGTAAGGAGTGCATAGAATCGGGCCTGAATGCCACCGGATCGGCCTCCCCCTTTAGGGAGACCCCTAGCTGATTGAGCTCCCCACTGGTTGGGTGGATGGTGAAGTAACGGGTGCTAAATTTGTAGGCTGACTCCTCTACTGAGTTGGACCTCCCAAAAGGCAGGTACAATGCCTCTTGATGTGACTCTATCTCCACACTCAAAACAACCCCTCCCTGCGAATGGCAGTGGGGACTGAAGGGAGCCCCTAGCACCAGAATAACCATTGGAAGAACCCGGTGCCGATGAGCCCTGAACTAAAGGTGCATGGGAGGAATTCTAAGCTGGAAGGGCATTGAGAGACGACTAGCCCTGATGAAAATTATATGAACCATGGCTGGATGATAAACCACAATGAATAGGACGAGCCGTCTGAGTATGCCTGTAAGGATGACCCCTGCCGTGGTGGAACTAACCCCCAGAAGGAATACCGTTAAAACCACTCGGTCCACGAGGCCTCTTGGCCTCCCTTTCTACTCGCTCCTGACAGCGAACCATCTTAATATACCAGGCAATGTCAACTACCTCATCGAAAGTAGCTAAAATGTGAGGCCATCAATTAATCTCCTAATCCTCTCCCTATCAGTGGAAACCAACCAAAGTGCACGACGGGACAACTCAGAAAACTTCATCTCATACTGCGTCACAGACATATCATCCTGATGTAACTTCTCAAAAACTATCTGCGCAGCTCCTCTATGCGAGACTATGACACGAACTTTTCTAAGAAGAGAACGGAGAACTCCTTCCAGGTAGGTGGTGTTGCATCGACCGACCTGTGCCTCTCCTAAGCCTACCACCAACTGAAGGCATCCCTAGTGAACTGAAAAGTAGTGAACGAGATCCCACTAGTACCTAGAATACCGGTTATACAAAAAATTTACCGACACCTCTACAAGAAGCCCTGGTATCCTCTGACTCTGCCCTAGTGAAAGATGGAGGCCGAAGTCTCCCGAAACTCTCTAGTCTCTTCTCTCATCCTCAATCATAGCTGAAACCTCCTGGACATGACAAGCTGCAACCAGTTGGGGTGGAGGTGCCCCGGTGTCTAGAGTCCCTGTATCACCTACTCCGGTGTACGGGCGACAGGAGTCTGAGTACCTCCCCCAGCCTGAGAAGTGCCTGCTGCGGCCGAAGCAGAGACCGCCTGATCAAGAAAAACTGTTGCATACGGTCAGAATCTGAGTTAAGGCCTCATGAAGGCCTAGAATCACAAGAGGAATAATTGGTGCCTGAGCTCGCCCCACTGACTCACCCGCAACTGGAACCTATTCCGGGACTGGGAGAAACTGGTGGTCTGCAGGTGATGTCCTAGCTGCTGTACGAGTTGCACCTCTGCCCCTATCGTGGCCTCTACCATGACCTCGGCCTCTCGTGGCCTCTACCGCGACCACGACCACTCACGGACCTGACTGATGGTACTGGTGGATGTCCGTCCTTCCCAGTAGTATGTGTCCCCACCATCTGTGAGAGAATAGAAAAATATAAGTTTAGTTACCAGAATCAACAGATTCGCACGATAAACATTCAAGAATGTGAAGATTCCTAAGGGTTAGACAACCTCTCAAACATAAGTACACATGTCTCTATACCAATCCGCAATAATCTACTAAACCTGCTCATGACTCGTGAGACCCATGCAACCTAGTCTCTGATACCAACTTGTCACGACCCAGAATCAAGCCGTCGTGAAGGCGCCAATCGTGGAACTAGGAAAGCCACTACTCAAATATCTTAACACAGTAAAATCTTTGAAAATATAGGCGGAAGCAATTAATAGTTAAGAAAAAATCCTTTTTGAAACAAAAATAAATCCACAACACAATACAATCTATACCAAAACTGGGGTGTCACCGAGTACATGAGCATTTATGCCAGAATATAGTCTACAATAATGTCTAAGGAATAAGAACTGAAATACAAATAAAGATAATGAAGGAGAATCAATGCCTGCGAACGCCATGCAACTAACTTGATAGTCTCCGAGATCCTGTCTCCTCAATTAGCAGCCATCGTGATCGGAAGCACCTGGATATGCACACGAGGTGCAGGGTGTAGATGGAGTACAACCAACTCAATAAGCAACAAATCCAACCTTTGGATTGAAAGGTAGTGACGAACTTAACCATCACAGTTCAATATAGAAATAACACTGCAAAATGTAGGCATGTTTTCAAGTTCAATAGATAGCTCAAAATACTGAAGTAGATCAAATATAAATGATATGAAGAGTATAACTCTTCTACTTCTACATGCCAATGCACATGTTGTATATGATACACCATGTTGACGGCCTAATGTGCTCACACTCTCAATGCTCAATCACCCGGTACTGTATATGGACCATACAGCCCGGGGAAGATCCATCCCGAAATATATACATCACTGACCATTAGCCACCCAGTACCGAGGCCAATCCAGCCCGTGGAGAAGATCCATCTCCAGTTGTATAATTCTTCGGACAAGATCCATATCCACGAAAGATCCATCCCTTAATAATATCAACTACGCTCATTATGGTGTGTGCAGACTCCGAAAGGGCTCCTTCAGCCCAAGCGCTATCATAAATTAGTATAACCGCTGGGTCCTGCAACCCGATCCCATAACTGTCACTCATAAGTATTCTCTCGACCTTACTCAGGCACCAATATCTCCAGTCTCACTCACGAGCTCACAATGTCATGAAATTAGCCAGAAAACAATGATATGATGTATCAATAAATAACAACAGAGACTGAGATATGATGTGAAATGCATGAATATGACTGAGTACGAAATATCAATGAAGTCAGTAAGACAATAGCAAGAAACGACCACTATGGGTCCCAACAGTACCGGCATAAAGCCCAAACATGATATCTAGCACGATTGACACCTCTAATACTTTATCACATAATGAAAACACTGATATCAATAAGATAGAGTCAGTATACCATGCTATGAAATCAACCAGGTCACAATTCTCACGGTGCAAGCCCGTCACTTGGCATGTGCGTCACCTCAATACCAATTAGTTAGCACATAATTCGGGGTTTCGAACCCTCAAAACCAAGTTTGAAAGTGTTACTTACCTCAATCCGAGCCAAACTCTACTCCTACATGTCTTTGCCACTCAAATCGGTCTCCAAACGGCCCAAATCCAGCCACAAGCAGTACAATACAATCAATATAGGCTAAAGGAATCAATTCCACAAGAAAAATACGAATTTATAAGCCAAAATCTAAAATTGGCCAAAAATTGGCCCCCGGGCTCATGTCTTGAAATCAAATAAAAGTCACAAAACCCGAAAGCCATTCACTCACGAGTCTAACCACACCAAATTTACTACAATCCGATAACAAAATCTCATTCAAAACCTCAAAAATCTAGCCCAAGAACTCTTCCTCTTTTTCCCCAATTTTCCATTTCAAATCACAAATTAGATTATGGAATAAAGGCATAATCATGGAATTTGACCGAAATTAGATAGGTATCACTTATCCCAAACACCCACACAAGAATCTCTCCAGATAATCACCTTCTACCGAGCTCCCAAATCAATTTTATGTTATGAACTCAAAACCCTCATTTTTGAATCTTATATTTTGCCCAGATATACCTTCATTGCAATCACGAAGCACAACTATGCTGTCCCACAATATAACCCTATGCGAACTCGGAATTCTCCAGGCGAACACGATGCACTGCTCCTCAAACCTACGCAATCTCATCCTACTTAACGAGATCGCGTAGAGCAAATGCCTGACCTTCTCTTCTGCTCCAATTCTCTACGCGAACACGACCTTTGCCACGTGTTCGCGAAGCACAGCGTAGCCACACCTACACGATCGTGTTCTAGCCTTCGCGACTGCATAGAACAAAAATTCCTCAGCCCCAGATAAGCCTACACGATCACAAATCAATTCATGTGATCGCGTACAAGGAAACTAGAATTGTAAAACACCAGCAGTCTTCAGCCAACATTCTAAGTCCAAAAATGATCTGCTGACCACCTAAAACTCACCTGAGTCCCCCGGGACCTCAACCAAATATGCCAATAATTCCTAAAACACGATACAAACTTAGTTGAATCCTCAAATCACTTCAAACAATATCAAAAACATGAATTGCGCATGGATTCAAGCCTAATGAACTTTGAAATTTCCAAATTCTACAAACGATGCCGAAACATATCAAATCACGTCAGGTTAACCTCAAATGTTGCACACAAATCACAAATAATCCCATGAACTTATTCCAACTTCAAGAAACCCAATCTGACCCCGATATCAAAAAGTTCACCCCTGGTTAAACTTTTCAAAATTTCAACTTTCACCATTTCAAACCTAATTCTACTACGGACCTCCGAATCACAATCTAGACACGTTCCTAAGTCCAAAATCCCCTAACTGAGCTAATAGAACCATTAAAATTCAAATCCGAGGTCATTTACATATAAGTAAACATACGATCAACTTTTTCAACTTAAGCTTTCAATTAAGAGACTAAGTGTCTCAATTCACTCGGACCCAACTAATCCGGTAAGTCATATAAAAGTTGTAGAACACAAAAGGAGCAAACAATAGGGGAACGGGGGTACAACTATTGAAACGACCGGCCGGGTCATTACACAAAGTATGTCAACAAGAGTTGAAGACAAGTGCTTCAACAAAAGTAGAAGTTGGAGAGAAACGGTCCAACTCAGAACAAAAAAAGTGAGTCGTTGGAAAACTAATTCAAAGGTATAGTGGATAACCTTAATTGTTTAGGATTTAATTTATTTAGTTCATTTCTAAATAGATTTTGTAGTCAGAATTATATAGGAATAGGTTTTCATGTTTATAAATAAGGGAATTCTAAATAAGGTATAATTCTAATTGTAATAGGGAATCCTATTATTTAGTTGTCTAACTGCCTAGAACAAATCCGTTCCGGAATTTACGTCGTGATCTTAGGTCCACCACGGGAATCTCGCTCTTTCTATTATAAAACCAAAACGGTATTATCTCGAGGTTGGTCATACTCGGCCCCGGTGGTTATCGAGCACTTCGATATTCAAGTTTCATAATCTGACATCGGGCTCGAGCCCGGTCCATATTGATCTTGTTCTCGACGCGATTCCTCGAGCCTACAAAATCAAGGATACATAGTTTTGACTGTATACAGATAATCCCCACGTTTCTTAGAATAAAATGATAAGAAATGACTTGAGCCTAGATTTTCCAGAGTCCTTGATGATGATGCCATTCCCGTGACGTAGGCGCTTGAAGTGATCAAAACGTCCCATCGGTTCGCTTCCCTAAAATATTAAATGCTTCACCAGTGGTGGTCGGCCACTAGCGTCGTCGAATCGTCACCAATTGCCTATAAATACAAGTCTCAAATTCGAATAAAGAAATTTACTTCCATCTTCAAACTTCCTTTATCTCTCCCCTTCTTCATCTTTCTCTCCGATTACTTGTTACTCTCGCCCTTTTTGGGTCAAAAGATTTGAAGCTCCGCTTATTTTCGCTTCCTTTATGAAACCATCTAGCCGGTTATTTCATGAGTTACCACTCTATTTTCCATTTCTACTTCTTATTGCCTTGTTCAGCTGAATTATCTGTTATTGAGTTGGTTGGATCGGGTTCGGAGAGGTTTTGGTAAGGTTTGAGACACTTAGTCTTTTTGAGAAAACTTGAGTTAGAGAAGTCAACCAGATGTTGACTTATGTAAAATAGGGATCGAATGTAAATTTCGATGATTCAAATAGCTTGGGGACGTGATTTGGGACTCAGGAGTATGACCGGAACGTGTTTCGGAGATCCGTAGTTGATTTAGGCTTGAATTAACAAAATTGGAATTTTGGCATTTTTTGATTGATAAGTGAGATTTTGATATAGGGGTCGGAATGGAATTCTGATAGTTGCAATATGTCCGTTGTGTCATTTGGGATGTGAGTGTAATTTCAGATTATTCGGACGTGGTTTGATAGACTTTTTTAGCAAAAGCGCAGTTCGAAAGATTTTGGGAACTTTAGGCTTGAACCCGGTGTGAATTGGTTGATTCGATGTTGTTTGAGGTATTTTGAAGATTGGTATAAGCTAGGATAGTGGTATATGGCTAGTTGGTGCTTTTGGTTGATGTCCTAGAGACCTCGAGGTGATTTCGGATGGTTAACGGGACGTTGGATTTGGAAAGTGGCAGCTGAAGCTGCTGAAGTCTGTAATAACCGCACATGCGGCTTGAGGACCGCAGGTGCGGGCTCGCAAAAGCGCCCAGTGGCGTAGATGTGGAAGTGGCCATGGGGAGATGGAACTGCAGAAGCGGCTATTCAAGCGCACCTGCGATAGCACAGGTGCGAGATTCTGACCGCAGGTGTGGCCTTTGAGTGTTTAAGTGATTTGCGCTGAAGCGCACTTGGGACCACAGGTGCGGGTCCATAGGTGCGTGATTTGTACCACAGAAGCGGTTTAGCTAAGGCAGAACATATAAATTAACTTCGCGACTTTTAGCCTTTTCTTCACCATTTTTGTGTGATTTAGAGCTTTTTGAAGAGGATTGAAGAGGGAATCAAGGAGGAACACTTGGAGGTAAGATTTATGGACTTAATACTCAATACAAAAGTGATTTCTACCTAATTAATCATGGAAATTGTGAAAAATAAGCCTGAAAATTAGAAGTTAGGGCTTAGGAATTGAAGACCTAAATCTAGGGATTTGAGGGGCCAATTGTGGTCGGATTTTGAAGTGTTTGATATACATGAACTCGTGGGAAGATAAGGGTTCCGTTAATGTCAATTTTGTCGGATTCCGAGATGTGGGCCCGGGGGCCGGGTTTTGTTAATTTCGAGATTTGTGTAGTAATTTGATTATTTTAGCATGGGCTTCGTCCCCTTAGCATATTTTGACGTCATGATTCTGATTTTGTTTAGCTTCGACACGAGTTGAGGTCGAGACGAGAGGCAAAGGCATCGCGGGCAAGAGATTAGACCAGATAGAGGTAAGTAATAATTGTAAATGTTGTCCTAAGGGTATGAAACCCAGATTTCACATCGTTGTGCTATTTTTATGTGACGTACATGCTAGATGACGAGCGTGGTGTCGTGCACCGCTGGTGATTGTGACTTGGTCCATCCCGTATGACTGTTTAACTGCGTATTTGATTGAAAACTACTTGCTATCATCATATTTTGGGCTGAATTATTTTTCCTCACTGTTTTGACTTAGTATTTGTTTTCGGTCATACTATATTCTACTATTCACAACTCAGCCATCTTTACTCGTTTTTGATAATTTAAATGATATTTTGTATTGAGCATCATATTTTACTGTTGCTCGTGTGGCTTGTGAGATTTTGACTGAGTAAGGCCAAGGGCATGTGTTGTGAGGATACTATGGGATCAGGCTGCACGCCGCAGCATGTGGTACTGATTGTGATATATAAGAGGCCGAGGGCCAGATTTATTATGACACGAGGTGGCTTGTGAGTGATATGAGACCGAGAGCCTGTTGATTATGCCACGAGATGGCTTATTATTGCGCTTAGGTTGTAATGGGCCCCTCCTGGAGTCTGTACACCCCTAGTAAGTGCGATTACCCAGTTTGTGATATGATATAGCCCAAGGGGCTGATGTTATTCCATGTAATTGCCTGAGGGGCTATTATGAGTGATTGTGAGATAGCCCGAGGGGCTGGTTCTATTGGTATTTTGCTCGAGGGGCCGATTTGAGTTCCTATCTCTTCTACTTGTTTTCATTTACTCGTTTGAACTACTGAAAGATGTTTTAAAGAGATTTTTCTAACCTAGAAGTTTTTATGAGCTTTTACTGTTTTATTGTATTGTGTTGGTTTTACACTGCCTCGTTGTAGCATTTTGTTGTGTATTTACGTGCTTTCTTATCACTTAGATGATTTTACTTTTATTCTTACTGAGTTGGCGTACTCACATTAATCCCTGCACCTCTATGTGCAGATTCAGGAGTCTCAGGCTACACTAGCGAGGGTTGATTTGCTTCCATCAGGCTGTTTGGAGTTGACTAGGTAGCTACTCGGCGTTCACAGCCCATTGCTTCTCCTTCCTACTTTTTATTTCGTTTGTCCTAGTTCTTATTGACAATGTTGTCTTTTCATACTCTTAGACGAATTTTAGATGCTCATGACTGGTGATACCCTGATGTCGGGCTATGTTTTATTTTCGCTTTTTTTATAGTTCATTCTATTTTGGGATTTATCACTTATTAATAACTGCTTATGAATTACTATAACTGTTAATTGGTTTTGGGAGTTTATGTCGGCTGGCCTTGTTTCACGAAAGGCGCCATCACGACCGGTTCCGGTTTGGGGTCATGACATTTTAACTCGAAACAATGGCAAAAACCTCCAAAAAAGTTCCTCAAAAGGATAAAGCTTCCTTCTCCTCCTCCTGGCCGGCCGGTGATAAAGCTCCAACCCTTCATAAGATTACTCCTAGCCCCTGTGTTATAAAGAAATACTTCAGAGTTGAAAATCCCCTCGTGATTCCTGGTCGATGCGAGCATGTATCGAGATATATTTGCTCGATATCGGAGAAGCACCTCAAGACCATGATGAAGGGTTATGGCTAGGGGGACAAGGTCGTGGTACATATCCCTGCCCTCGAGGCGAGTATCACTACTCATGTGGAGGAGTTCTTAAGTGTTTACACTTGCCCCTTCACATTGGGTCCCCTCGATCCAATTATGATCGACTTCTGCAATAGGTATCAGTTCACCCTCGGCCAGATCCATCCTTCTTTCTTGCGTATAGTGATTATGCTCTACTATTTCTCCAGCAAGGCCAAGGGGCTAGAGTTCACCCTCAATCACCTCATCTGATTGTATCGGCCTCAGTTTTTTCGAGGGTTGATCAAGCTCCAATGACGATCGACCAAGGCCTTCTTCAGTAATAATGACGAGGATAAAGACCGGGGCTGGATGAGTTGGTTTATACGAGTGAGGACCTCTGACGTCATCCCAGAGGGAAAAATGTTGTTCCCGGAGAAGTGGAACCTCGATCTTAAGTGAAGTTTATCCTTAGTAGCTTTATAGTATTCCGTTTTCGCATTGTGTGATGCCTTTCTCTTTTTTGGCACGGTTGCTTGGATGCCTCATGCGATCGCCAACCTCAAGGAATGGGTTTGTAAATTAGTTGTGACCTCTTTGTATGACGAGCGCCGATAGCGTGACTTGGCGAGGGGTAAATGGAAAGCCAAACATCACTGTAAGTTCCTCTCAGTAGTTTTCAATGCTTTCCTTTTTACTGGATACATTACTTTGCTCATACCTATTTTTCATTCATGTAGGCATAAGAGATGTCTTTGAAATAAGGCCAACCCCGCTTGGGGAGGAGACCAAGTCCCCTATTCTGAAATCGGGGAAAGATAATAAGACAAAAGGGTTTCGAATCCTGAAGAACCCCAAGATGGAAGGGGTCCTACTAGAAGACACAGGAGGAATCTTATCCATATGGACATAGACTCAGTCCACCAGCTGAACGATGAAGAAGAAGACGAGGGTGAAGAATCGGCACTGGTGACCCGAACCAAGAAATCAATCAAAGCCGCCAAGCCCTTCAAACCAGAGACCCTGCCTCATGGTGAGGAGACTCCGAAGAAAGACACAGGCAAAGTCCATGAATCATTCGAGGTCGAGGTAATTCCTCGACCATCAACAAACACACCAAAGGGGTCAGATTTCAAAATCCCCATAGTTGAACAGAGTGCCCCAAGAGATTTGCTCGGGGCCATGACAATAGGTCACTCTTCTCCACTACCAGCTTATTCCAAGGAGGTAATAAAGGAAGGTCGAGCTTTGCGAATGCTGACTTACATGGAGTCCCGTGAAGATTATCCTTTCCGAGATTGGTTTACTGGGGTCTATGATGCCGCCGATCTCAACGATGCATCTACTCTCTTCGAAGAGGCTCAACATCTTTTCTCTCAAGTAAGTATTAATTCCTATCATTGCAATTTCTTCTTCTCCCCTTATCCTAACTGACATCTGTTTTTTTGCATATGCCTTTACCAGGTTTAGGGCCAACCTAAAACAATTCGAGGTTGAGCTTAATAAGATCTAAGAAGAAGGGAAGGCCCTGAAGCTCCTTGGAAGTCAAAAGGAGGAGGAGCTCAAAGACCTTCGGGCTGACTTGGCCAAAGCTCGTAAAAATGAGGTCGAGCTAGACAAGCAGGTAACTATCATTTTGAAAGAGTAAGGTCTACTCGACCCATCTATGGAGACTAACACTTTAGTGTCTCAGCTGCAACAAAAACTGGAGATGATCAGGCTCCTTTGAGGGGAGGTCGATCAAGTTAAGGCCGATTGCAACCAGTGGGAGGAAAATACGGATCGGCTACAGAGAAAGAGGCTGATCTAGCCAAACTGACCTCGGCTGAGACCTAGCTCCGGGGTGCTAAAGAGAAAAATTTGGCCCAGGCCAAAAGGACCGACGAGCTCGAGGTCAAACTTGCTGCAATCGGGGCTGAGGTTGTTGAAGCCAGGACTGAGGTCGAGAAGACGAAGGCCACAGCTGATAAAGGATACTGAGGCTTCTCAAATGGAGCTAAGGGAAGCCTCCTACCGGGAAAAATAGAGCAATGATTTGGCCAAGTGCCAATCTCGGAGGGAGATACTCAAAGAAATCCATGCTCGAGGTTTCGACATCACCGAAGTGATAGCTCAAGCAAAGGCGCTCAAAGCCGATGCCAAGTTTGTCATCTCCTACGATGACGACGATGATGACGAAGGCAGCCAAGGCTGGTCGGATAATGAAGATGGGCACGAAGAGGAAGCTGCTCCCAAGGGAGAGACCATCCTTGGGCATAGATAGGATTTTTCTTTTTTCTTTTTGTATTTTTCTTTTTGTAAGACATTTTGTTGATCTCTTGTACATATCCATTTTCAAGTATATAAATGAAAAATTTCCTTGAATGTTTTCTCAATGTTTCTTACCTTTACAAAATTCTTGTAATAGTTTCCTTCTTTGAACGGCATGTTCGAGATTTTATCTCGGATGGTTTCTTTGAAGTTGACGTAGTCGAGTTTGAATAAGATTTGAACTTTCGGGCATAGACCCTTAAGGGCTCGTGCCAAATAATGGTGAATCACCGAGCCATAATTAAGTTATTATTTATTTGGGCTCGGGATAATCGAACCCTTGGAATCAGATCGGGTGAGAACAAAATCTTGAACCCCGAAGTGTATCGGCCCTTATGCTCTTTTTTAGATCGGGCCATTATATCCTCTAAGAGATGGCTATTATTTCCCCTTTTCGGCTTAGAAGACTTAGTAAAAATTCATTTATGCCTTGCCATGTATTTTTTAGCCATTGGGTTTTTTTAGGGTTTAGTGTCAATCGAAATCCTTTGTTTTTAGTGCCTTAGCACAAGTTTGTATTTGAATAATTCGATACCTCTCAAGGTTTTTCGAGGGCTGATTTTATCAAAGCCCTTTGATTATTTTGCTGAGGGTAGCCTTTATTTAACCAATTTTCTGAGAATTTTAAGGCCTATTTTTATTGTGGAATTCGGACGTCTCCGAGCCGCGTTATTTCGGCCATAGCCTTTATTTCGGTCGCAGCCTTTAGTGTGGCTGTAGAATTTGGGTATGTCCCTTGGACTTGTTTCCTGATAGCATTTCAAACTTGTTCGAAATGTTAGTCCCCGATATGTTGGCCTTGGCCTTTACATTCAAGGGTGCCTATTTGAGGTCTTATGAATTTGAGTTTAGACAACTCGAATATATTGACTGTTGATGACAGTCCCGAGTATTCGAGATGTATTTGCATTTTGGCCCTTGAGCTGTTTCTCACATAATCACAAGTATGGAGCTCGTATAACAGTAAATGTCTTTGAGACACAAAGTGTTTGATATAAAACAAAATGCTTCTTTGAATAGTTCATACATGCGTACATGTTTTGCCATCGGGGCTCAACTATTTTGCATGGAAATGGTTCATCTGGCAGTTTGGCCCGTTACAAAGTTTTCCTATAAAGGCCCTCTTTGGCGTGAAGTATTTTTCTCAAAAATATAACCTCCGAGGGTGATTCCCCCCAATAGTCGAGGTTGATTGAAAAGAAGTCTTGGATACTATTGAATTCTCCTTAGGTAGCACATAGTTGTTGCCTCGTTAAAAACCTTACCGAAAAAACCCATTTGGGATAAAACCCGATCTAAGGGAAAAAGAGTGCAACGCATGCTATAAAACCTAAGGTCTTCGTGTAGAAGGGTTCTCCTGACGTTTTCGATCGAACACCTGCAATAAGTTAGTATCAAATATAAATGGAAAAAGGAAGAAGGTCATACCTTAGCAATAATATCATTTGAGTAGCGATACATTCCTATTGTTCGGCAATTGTTCGCCTTCCATTGTGCAAAGTTTGTAAGATCCTTTTACGATGACTCGATACGGTCCTTCCCAATTCGGGCCTAGTTTCCCTTTATTTGGTTCTCGAGTATTGAGGGTGACTTTCCTTAGAACTAAGTCCCTGATTCCGAAGTGTCGAAGGTTGGTTCTTCTATTATGATCTCTCGATTTTTTGCTTCTTTGCAGCCATCCGAACAAGTGCAGCTTCTCGTTTTTTTCTAATAGCTCAAGGTAGGTATTCATAGCCTCGTGATTTGATTCCTCCGATGCATGTCTAAATCTGGTGCTAGGTTCCCCGGCCTCGACTAGAATTAAGGCCTCGGAGCCATATACTAAAGATAACGGGGTTGCCCCCGTGCTGGACTTTGATGTCATTCGATATGCCCAAAGAACCTTGGGTAGAACTTCTCTCCATTTCCCTTTAGCATAGTTCAACCTTTTCTTTAAGTTTTGAATGATTATCTTGTTTGTCAATTCGGCCTGTCCATTTCCACTCGGGTGTTGTGGCGTTGATAAGATCCTTTTTATTTTGGGTGCTTTGAGGAACTCCTTTACCTTGTTGCCGTTGAATTGCTTCCCGTTATCGCATACGATTTGGCAGGTATCCCAAATCGACACACGATGTGGTCCTAGATGAAGTCTATAACTTCTTTTTTTCTCTGATCTTTTTGAAGGTCTGTGCTTCCACCCAATTAGAAAAGTAGTCAGTCATAAATAAAATGAATTTAGCTTTACCTGGGGTTGTTGGTAGAGGGCCGACGATGTCCATTCCCCATTTCATGAAAGGCCATAGGGACAAGACTGAATGAAGTTGCTCTCCGGGCTGCTGAATTATCGGTGCAAATCTTTGACATTTATCACATTTTCTAACAAACTCCTTAGTGTCTTTTTCTATGCTATCCCAGTAATACCCTGCTCTAACAATTTTGTGAATCAAAGACTTGGCGCCGGAGTGGTTTCCACAAGTTCCTTCGGGGATCTCTCACAAAACATAATCGATGTCCCCCTGCCCTAAACATACCGCCAATGGTCCCTCGAACGTCCTTCTATATAATGTTCTATATTCATCCAATGTGAACCTAGCAGCCTTGGTTCGTACAACCCTCGACTCTTTATGGTCCAATGGGAGCTTTCCATGTTTCAAATATTCAATATACTTATTCCTCCAATCCCAAGTCAAACTTGTAGAATTTATCTCGGCATGACCCTCCTTGACCATAGATCTCGATAGCTGGACGATAGTCCCGGGATAATATCATCTTCCTTGACTGATGACCTCAAGTTTGCGAGTCGGCCTTACTATTTTGTTCTCGAGGTATGTGATCTAGAGTCCACTCTTTGAAGTGGTGCAAGGTTACCTGTAGCTTGTCGAAATACCTTTGAATCCTATCCTCTCGAACTTCGAAGCTTTTGTTTACTCGGTTCACCACCAATAAAGAATCGCACTTACCTTCAACGAATATTACCCCCAAGCTTTTTGATAGATCGAGGCCTACAATCATAGCCTCATACTCGGCCTCATTGTTAGTCAGCCTAGAAGTTTTTATAGATTGTCTAATAGTACTACCTATAGGTAGCTTCAAAACAATGCCAAGCCCAGACCCTTTCACATTTGAGTCACCATCCGTGAAGAGGGTCCATACCCCCAACGATGTACCTTATTTTAGTAGAAATTCCGTTTCCACTTCGGGTACGAGGGTTGGTGTAAAATCGGACACGAATTCATCTAAGATTTGAGGCTTGATGATTGTTCGGGGTTGATATTTGATATCGTACCCACCAAGGTCGACGACCCATTTGGCCAATCAGCCTGATAACTCGGGTTTATGCAAAACATTGCAGAGAGGATAAGTGGTTAACACACATTTGGGGTGACACTGGAAATATGGCTTTAACTTTATAGATGCGCCTATTAATGGAAGTGCCAATTTCTCCAAGTATGGATAACTAGTTTTAGCATCTCCTAAAGTCCCACTTACGTAATAGATAGGAAACTGCGTACCATTCTCTTCTCTAACTAGTACACCACTTTCCGCTATTTTAGACACTACCAAGTATAAATACAACTTCTCATCCACTTTCGGAGTGTGAAGAAGAGGTGAGCTCGATAAGTATCGCTTCAATTACTCCAATGCTTGATGGCATTCCAGGATCCATACGAAATCATTTTTCTTTTTGATTAAGGAAAATAACTTGTGGCTTCGATCTGATGACCTCGAAATGAATCGACCTAAGGCGGCTAGCCATCATGTTAGCCTTTTTACGACTTTCACACTATCTACGATGGTGATATCCTTAATAGCCTTGATTTTGTCTGGGTTGATTTCGATTCCCCAATTTGATACCATGAAGCCAAGGAACTTGCCCGAGCAGACCCCTAAGGCACATTATTCTGGGTTAAGCTTCATGTTGTACTTCCTCAAGATTTTGAATGTTTCCTGCAAATGAGTTAAATGGTCCTCTACGCGCAGGGACTTAACCATCATATAGTCAATGTAAATTTCCGTTGATTTACCTATCTGCTCCTCGAATATTTTTTTAACGAGGCGTTTGTTTGTAGCTCTTGCATTTTTTAGCCCGAAAAGCATTACATTGTAATAGTACATTCCACACTAAGTGATAAACAAGGTCTTCTCCTGGTCTTCCAGGTTCATATGAATTTTATTGTACTTGGAATAGGCATCAAGAAAGGTAAGTATCTCATGGCCAAATGTGGCATCGATCTTGCGATCGATGTTAGGCAGTGGGAAAGAGTCTTTAGGGCATGCCTTGTTTAAATCCTTATAATCTACGTATATTCTAAGTTTGTTACCTCTTTTAGGGACTACGACTACATTGGCTAACCATTCGGGGTATTTTACCTCCCGAATGGACCCTATCTTAAGAAGTTTAGTTACCTCATCTTTTATGAATGCATGTTTCATCTCGAACTGAGGCCTTCTATTTTGCTACACCAATTTGAACTTGGGATCGAGGCTTAACTGGTATGTTGTTATCTCCGTTAGAATTCCTGTCATGTCTAAATGGGACCAAGCAAAACAATTCATGTTATCGATAAGAACTTGAATGAGTTTTTTCCTGAGTTCGGGGGTTAACCTTGTTCCCAGGTATACCTTTCGTTCGGGTAGATACTCGATCAGTATCACCTGTTCCAGCTCTTCAACCGTTGACTTGGTTGCATCTAATTCTTCGGGAACAATGAAAGTTCGAGGAGTAAGGAAATTCTTTTCTTCTTCTTCCATTACCTATTTTTCCGATTTGGTCGAAGCTGGGGACAGTGATTGCTATTTGGCCACCAGCTTATCTTTGGTTCTCAATTTTTCTCAGGTCGAAGGTACTGATATCGGCGACACCTCATCGTCTTCAAATATTTCCTTTGCATCATGTTGTTTCCTGTAAACTGTTTCACACCATCCACAATCGGGAATTTCATCATTTCACGAAGGGTCGACGGTACTGCCCTCATGTTTTGGATCCATGGCCTCCCTAGTAGTGCCTTATATCTTATGTCACCTTCAATGAAATGGAATTTTATGGTCCCAGCCACATTTACTTGTAGGATTATCTCCCCCTTCGTTGTTTCACTTGCCATGTTGAAGTCGTTTAAGACTCAGGATGCAGGCAAAATTTGGTCCTCCAGGTCGAGCTGCTCTACGACCCTCGATCTAATTATGTTTGCTGAACTACCTGGATCCACTAGAACACGTTTAACTTGAATTTTATTTAGAAAAATATAAATTGCCAAGGTGTCGTTGTGCGGTTGAGAAATGAACTCCACTTCTTCGTCGTCGAATGATAGGATGCCTTCGAGCACATAACTTTGAGTCCATTTTTCTCTGGTGATTGATACCTTGGTACATTTGAATATAGGACCTTATGGAACATCGACCCCGCCAACGATCGTATGAATTACATGATGCGGTTCTTCTTGCTCATTCTTTCTATTGACGTCTCTTTCTCTGAAGTGATTCTTAGTTCGATCACTGTGGAACTATCTAAGGTGGCCCTCGTCACACAATCGAGCTACCTCTTTCCTCAACTATCTGCAATATTCCGTCCTATGGCCATGCGTGCCATGATATTTACACATCAAGATTGGGTTTCTCGGAGAAAGGTCGGTTTGTATAGGTCTGGGCCACCTGGTGTCTTTGATCTTTCCGATAGCCAATACAATCCCCGATACATCGACAATGAAATTATACTCCAATAACCGAGGTGCTTCCGCGGGATCGGTCTATTTGTCAAAACAATTCTTACTCATAAGTCCCCTAGAATTTCCCTTGATCATTTCTTCGATCATTGCGAGGTGGATTGCGCCCCGAACTATTGTTTCTTCAATCTGCAACATATGGCTAATATCGTTCTCTATTCGACCTTGGTTCCTTGTTGATATACCTCGGTGCTTTAACTACCAATCTATTTAGATAAACAGAACCCGAGGGGGCTCCCAGCTAGTCGTCCTCGACCCTGATTTTTGATTGATAATTATTATGTAAATCTGCCCAAGTTACAGCTGGATACTCGATCAGATTTTGCTTCAACTGTTGTGGCTCTATTGAACTCCGCTCGTTCAAACCCTGAGTGAAAGCCTGAACGGTGATAACTAGGGATTTTGACATATTTTATACCCCTTTGTGCTTATGCTTTGATTAAAAATTCATACAAAATAGTCCCAAAAGGCTCATAAGTTGAGCTTGATTGCAGGTTTGATCAACAAAGTGACAAGATGTCAAATATCAGCTCAAAAGGAGTTAAATATGCACTAGTACCAAAGACAAGACAAAACGCATGAGAAATAGGCCTAGTGCGGAAGCATTACACTTTATGCGGCCCACACTAGGGAGATTCAGAGAAGTTGGATTTTTAGGCATCAAGGCAGTACGGCCGCAGAAGGTTTTGTGCGGTCCATACTAAGGCACCGCGGCCGCATGACCATTCTGTGCGGTCCGTAGAACCAAAGTTCAGAGAGATGCCAAATTCAGAAGATGAAGCATGTGCAGTCCACAGTCCATTCTGTGCGGACCGCATTGAAAGCCTCCGCGGCCGCAGTCCATTCTATGCAGTCTGCGGAGCCTGGGTTCAGAGAGTTAAAATTTCAAGTTCAAGAGCCTAGTGCGGCCGCACACCATTTTTGTGCGGTCCGCACTGACCCCACAGGGGCAATTTTGTCCAATTTTTCTAGCTTAGTATAAATAGATTCTTTTTCCATTTTTAGGACATCAGATATTATCAAACGCTAGTTGCGGTCATGATATGATATTTCTTAGCCATTTTGGGCACTTTTGCTTAATGAAATTAATATGTCTTTTTCTTCATTTATTTCTCTGATTTTCTCTTCAAGCATGAGTAGCTAGACCCATTAGCTAGGGTTGTGGCTCAACCCTAGTGTGGATTGATGGGTGTTGTGATTTAAGGTTAGATTGACTATGTGTGTTTGTTATTTGAGTCAATTTTATGGTTTAATTTATGAATTAGTGGTTGCAAACACTAGTTTGTGTTAAGTTGACTTGGGCTCTTCTTGAGAAAGAGAGCCTAAGTCTCCATAATTGACTCAACAAGGAATTGGGATGGCTTCAAAAGATTTGATAGTCCCAATTAAAGGGTTAAACCTCGAGAGAGTAATTACCTGACTTAAACCCTAGTTGTTTGGGCAAATATGCTTACCCAATTGGTCTTGAGAAAATCAATTGGGAAAAAACACTCTTTTTACCGAGAGGTGTAGAGTGGGTAGTATCGAGCAATGGTTGTAACATATTCCCCAATCATGCCAACCGTGCCTTAGATGCAATTACCCGTCAATTAGCCACCTAGGTGAAAGTCACGACCCTAGTGCCTTTTAAACCATTAGATACAATTTGTAGCAATTTACTCTTAATTTAATTTAGTTGCAATTATAATTTGTAGTTTGATCATAGTACAATATAAAGAAAAATCAAAAAATGAATAGAAGTGATATTTGGAACAAATACGCAATTCAAACCTAAATAGATACTCGACCCCAATTCTAGCTCTCTGTGGAAATCGATCCCGACCCAAAATCGGGTAAAAGCTATTACGACCCTCTCTCGCTATTTTTTAGTGGTGCGGAGTAGGCTGTGATCAACTTTTTGGCGCCGTTGCTAGGGAGCTAACGGTTTTGGCTATCTATTTAGTTAGTTTTGTGTATTATTCTTCTTTCTTTCTTTGTTGCTTACTTGTTTGTGTCACTACTCAAGTACCAATATGGCACTGAACAACGCTAATGACACTCTTGGAAACGTGATAGCGAGGGAGGAGGTAGATGATCTTGAGCAAGATGAGGTGCCTCTTGCACCTCAAGGACAACGGAGAGGCCGGAATACCAATGCTAATCCAAATGATAATATTCTAGACCCTTCGCCGCCACCTCCAAGAGTGGCTCCCAGAGTATTACCGAATCAAGGGTATGCGAGTGCTAGTGTCCCTCCCCGAATTCGGGCGGGGAATTTTCAAATAACCAATGTGATGTTGACCTTGCTCGAGCAACATGGGTATTTCATGGGCGCCTCCGATCAAAATGCCTACAAGCATCTCAAGCAGTTCGTAGATACATGTTGTGGGAGCAAGCAGATGAATGTGTCCGAAGATGCTCTTAGGTTGAGACTTTTCCCATTCTCACTTTGGGGGAAATCATTGGATTGGCTAGAGAGACTCCCCGAGCATTCCATCACAACTTGGGATGAGTTGGCGGATAAGTTTATTGATAAATGTTTCTCACCCGGGCACATGGAGGCACTTCGAGATGAAATATTAACCTTCAAGCAGGAGCCAACGGAACCTTTACATGAAATCTGGGAGCGGTTTAGTACAATGGTGAAAGAATGCCCAAACAACGATATGACCGAGGCGATGATTCAGCAAACCTTCTATCGGGGCATCAACACCACAAATCAATGCATTGTGAACTAATTGGTCGAAGGCAACTTTATGAAGCTTCCTTACATTGAGACTTGTGAGATATTGGATGAGATGGCCGATACTTCTTCAGCATGGCAAAGCAGAGTGAATGTGCCCAAAGGTGACCTTATGATAATCCATTTGCACAAGGAATTACAAGATCATGGTCAAGCAATTGCTGAGCTTACTACTACTATGAATGAATTGGTGAAGGCTCAGTTGCAACAAGTCCAAAATCCTCGCCAAGTCAATGCCATTGAAGGTGTAAATATGCTCGTCAATAAGAGAAGGCAAAGAGGGCAACAACCTCAAGGGAATTCTGAATAATATGATAATGATGGCGGTGGTTATTCAAATGATTGTTATGATGACCAAAGTGAAGAGGTACAATATGTCAACAACTATAAAGGCAATAAAGGCAACTCTTCAAACCAACAATGGCGACCCCAAGGAAATTGGGGCAATCAACAACAAAGTGGTGGTAATTGGAACAACAACAACCAAGGTGGTAATTGGGGGAACAACAATCAGCGCAACTAAGAGAATTGGAATGGTAATAATAACAACTGGAACAACAATAACAATCAAGGTGGATGGAACAATGGGAACCAAGGAAACCGGGGGCAAGGCTTTCAAAGGCCCCCAATGTACTAACAACCGAACAATCCACCCCCTTTCCCTTCTCAAGGTCCTAGTTCTTCAGGTAATGATATGGGTAGAATTGAAATGATGTTCGAACAAATGATGAAGAACAACCAATATTTCAATGCTCAATTGGCTTCCCACAATACCTCTATCCGGAACTTGGAGGTGCAATTAGGCCAAATCTCTCAATCGTTGAATATTCGCCCTAAGGGTGCTCTAACAAGTGATACGGTAGTGAACCCAAAGGGTGGAAACAATCATGTGATGGTGGTTACAATAAGAAGTGGGAGAGGCGGTGATGTGCATGCCTCAAAATATAAGTAAGTTGTGGATGATGATGTTAAGTTGTGGGAAGATGATGTACCTTTGATAGTTGAAGATGTGGTTGAGAATGAGGTGAACAATGATGTGAGGATTGACATTAATGAGGCCAAGTTGGAAACTCAAGATGCCGTGAACCCGTCTAGGGAATATATGATTGACATGCCCGAGCCGGTGGTGCCCAAAGCCAAGGCACCTTTGCCTAGTCCACCTCCGCCTTATCCTCAAGGGTTAGCAAAGCAAATGAGTGACAACCAATTCAAGAAGTTCATTGACATAATGAAAAGCCTTACAATCAATGTGCCTTTGGTGGAGGCACTTGAACAAATGCCAGGATATGCCAAGTTTATGAAGGATTTGGTGACGAAGAAGCAGTTGATGGATTGTGAAACAATAAAAATGACTCATCAAGTCAGTGCTATCGTACATTCTATAGCCCCAAAACTTGAAGACCCCATAGATTTTACTATCCCTTGCACTATTGGAAGTGCAGACTTTACCAAGGCCCTTTGTGATTTGGGGGCTAGCATAAATTTGATGCATTATTCAGTCTTCAAGACTTTGGGAATTGGGCAATATAGGCCGACCATAATGAGACTTCAAATGGTGGATTAATCGATGAAGCAACCTTTGGGCATAATCGATGATGTGCTTGTCCGGGTGGATAAGTTTATATTGCTGGTCGATTTTGTTATTTTGGATTGTGAAGTGGACTTTGAAGTCCCAATTATTCTAGGGAGACCTTTCCTTGCAACGGGGAAGGCATTGGTTGATGTTGAAGCGGGTGAGATAACTTTCCGAGTGGGGGATGAGAAGGTCGTCTTCCATGTTTGCAAGTCCATGAAGCAACCCAACAGCACCAAGGTGTGCTCATTTGTGGACATTATCACAGCTGTGATCGTGGATGACACAAGTTCTATGATTAACTTGGAGGATCCCCTAGAGGCCGTGCTTCTAAATCTTGATGTCAATGATGATGCTAGCCGAGTGGAGTGCATAAATGCCTTGCATGGAATGGGGTCCTATGCTTATGAGCCGAGAAGGATATCCTTGGACCTCGAAAATAGAAAGACGCCTCTAACTAAGCCATCAATAGATGAACCACCGGTGTTACCTGAAGCCATTGCCTCCACACCTCAGGTATGAGTTCTTGGACCCTTGTTCTACTTTACTCGTTATTCTTTCCTCGTGCCTTATTAACTTGCAGGTAGACGCCTCTTTGGCGGCTCTCAAAAGGAGGAAGAAAGCAATTGGGTGGACATTAGCCAACATTCGGGGAATAAACCCCGCATTCTGCATGAATAAAATCATTTTGGAGGATGATGCGAAACCCTCCATGGAGCATCAAAGAAGATTGAAAGAGGCAATGCAAGAGATGGTGAAGAAAGATGTGGTAAAATGGTTAGATGAAGGGGTTGTGTACCCTATCTCCGATAGCTCATGGACTTCTCTGGTGCAATGTGTACCGAAGAAGGGTGGGATGACTGTGGTGACAAATGACAATAATGAACTTATTCCCACTCGGACCGTTACCGGATGGAGGGTATGTATGGACTATCGGAAGCTGAATAAGGTGACCCGAAAGGATCACTTGCGATTGCCATTCCTTGACCAGATACTAGATCGTCTTGCGGGGCGTGACTTTTATTGCTTTTTGGATGGATATTCGGGTTATAATCAAGTCTTAATCGCTCTGGAGGACCAAGAAAAGACCACATTCACTTGCCCATATGGCACATTTGCTTTCTCTCGGATGTCGTTCGGGTTGTGCAATGCTCCAGCGACCTTCCAATGATACATGATGGCTATTTTCACCGACATGATGGAAGATATCTTGGAAGTTTTCGTGGATGATTTCAGTGTGGTTGTTGATTCCTTTGAAGAATTTTTGGGTAATTTGGATAGAGTGTTGGCCCAGTGTGAAGACACAAACCTTGTACTCAATTGGGAAAATGCCATTTCATGGTTGAAGAGGGTATAGTATTGGGTCACAAAATTTCTAAGCATGGGATTGAAGTAGACAAGCCAAGATTCAGGTGATTTCAAGGCTCCCTCCCCCCACTTCTGTCAAAGGGGTGAGGAGTTTTCTTGGGCATGTGGGGTTCTATCGGCAATTTATCAAGGATTTTTCGAAGGTAGGGAATCCTTTTTGCAAGTTGCTAGAGAAAGATGCTAAGTTTTCGTTTGATGATAAATGCAGGGAGGCCTTTGAACTTCTCAAGCATAAGTTGACCACCACTCATATCATTACCGCACCTAATTGGAGCTTGCTCTTTGAGCTCGTGTATGATGCTAGCGATGTTGCGGTTGGAGCGGTGTTTGGTCAACGTGTGAACAAAATGTTTCATCCTGTGTCCTATGCGAGCAAGACAATGAATAATTCTCAATTGAACTACATGGTGACCGAGAAAGAGTTGTTGGATATAGTGTTTGCAATGGAAAAATCCCGACCATACCTTATAGGGGCCAAGGTCATAGTGCACACCGATCATGCTGCCCTTAGGTACTTGATGACAAAGAAAGACTCCAAGCCAAGATTAATGATATGGGTGTTACTATTTCAAGAGTTCGATCTAGAAATTTTGGACCGAAAAGGTAGTGAGAATCAAGTGGCAGACCACTTGTCCCTTTTGGATGAGGAAGGTAGGCCTTGTGATGGCCTAGAGATCAATGACACATTTTCCGACGAACAACTCCTTGCGGTGTCAATGAATCATATGCCATGGTTTGCCGATGTTGATAATTAACTTATGACCAGAATAGTCCTATATGAGCTCTCTTCTAACCAAAGGAAGAAGCTCAAGCGGGATAGTTTGGACTTCTATTGGGATGAGTCATACTTGTTCAAGATTTTCACAGATGGTGTGATTCGAAGGTGTGTCCCGGAGGAAGAGCAATTGAGTATTTTGGAGGCTTGTCATTCCTCTCCCTATGGTGACCATCATGGTGGGACGAGGACAACTTCTAAAGTTCTTAGTTGTGGGTTTTATTGGCCAACTTTGTTCAAAGATGCGAGTGATTTTGTGAAGAGATGCGACGAGTGCCAAAGAGCGGGGGGAATTTCGAAGAAAGACGAGATGCCTCTCAATACCATCGTTGAGGTTGATATTTTTTATGTATGGGGAATTGATTTCATGGGCCCGTTTGTTAGCTCTTGTGGGAACACTTACATTCTCGTGGCGGTCGATTATGTTTCAAAGTGGGTTAAAACCGTGGCTTTGCCCAACAATGAGGCCCGAAGTGTGGTTGCATTTCTCAAGAAGAGCATTTTTACAAGGTTTGGTACTCCGAGGGCAATCATAAGTGATGGGGCTCCCATTTTTTCAATAGAACCTTCGACACTTTGCTTTCAAAGTATGGTGTCAATCACAAAGTTTTTACCCCCTATCACCCTCAAGCAAGTGGTCAAGTGGAAGTCTCCAACAGGGAAATCAAAAGTATATTGTCAAAGATGGTCAATGCAATTAGGACCGATTGGTCGAAGAAGTTGGATGACACTCTATGGGCTTATAGGATAGCTTTCAAGACTCCTATTGGTATGTTTCTGTACCGGTTGGTGTTTGGGAAAGCTTTCCATCTTCCGGTTGAGTTAGAGCACAAGGCCATGTGGGCTTTGAGGAAGCTTAATCTTGAGTGGGATGTTGCGGCCAATCTTCATGTTGAACAACTCAATGAACTTGATGAATTTCGGTTCCATGCCTACTCTAGTTCGTCCTTTCATAAGGACAAGATGAAGTATCTTCATGATAAATATGGTCGTGGAAAGGAGTTCAAAGTTGGTGATTTGGTTCTCTTGTTCAATTCCCGGTTACATCTGTTTTCGGGAAAGCTTAAATCAAAATGGAGTGGACAGTTTGAAGTTGTGTTGGTGAACCCCTTTGTTGCTCTTGATTTGAAAAAAAAAATGGTAAAGTCTTTAGAGTGAATGGGCACCGTGTCAAACATTATCTTGGGAAAATTAATGACAGCCACGTGGTGGCATTTATCCATTTTAAATGATGTGATGGTAACCCGCGTCATACCGCGACGTTAAATTAGGCGCTTCTTGGAAGGCAACCCGTGTATTTTTATTTTTGTTTTCTTTGATTTTCTTTGTAGTATAGGATTGATTTTTGGGCTAACTGGTTGTGAGCTGTTACAGGATTGAGTTGATGCAGTGCAGAACATAATTGAAAAATTGCACAGGTCTCTGAAGTTTCCAGTGCGACCGCACTACCATTTTGTGCGGTCCGCACTGGTCAAGGGTGTTAAAAATGCTCTCTGAAGTTTGCCACCACGACCGCAGTTGATTTGGTACGGTCCGCGATGGACAACCGCAGCCGCGGTCCATTTTGTGCTGACCGCTATGGGTTACTGAGTTAGACTTGAACATAATAGCCCAGTGCGGACCGCAGTCCATTTTGTGCAGTCCGCACTGGTAGGTGAGATTGTGCCCCAGAGGCTTTTCTATAAATAGCCCTCAAGGGTCTCCTATTACCCTTTTTCAAAAATTTGAACTCACAGTAATTAAGTACTGTACATCTTCTCACTTGCACGTAATTAGTTGTTGGCACTCATTTGATTCATTTCATCTCACAATCTGGTACATTAATCTTCCTCTCTACTTGTTTAATTCTGTCATTTGCATTTAATTTTCATTTTTTATTATTATTTATTTCTTCCTTCTCCCGTAATTTCTTAATTTGTTAGTTTAGGGCAGTTAGATCTTTGAATCTTAGCAACTTAGTTAGTGTAATGGACCGGGTAATCATGTAGGGCCTCTAATTAGGTGAAAATTGGACCTTAAAAGAAAAATTATGAACCCTAGTTTAGTGCCAAATTTGGGCACCCAATGCGGATCGCGGTCAATTCAGTGCGGTCTGCGGTGCCCCAGTGCGGTCCGCGGTCCATTTTGTGCGGACCGCACTAATGAATGTTGAAAATCTGAGCTCTGGGCAGTGCGGCTGTGGTACATTTTGTGCGGTACGCACTGGCCCCAGTGCTGCCGTAGTTGCTTTTTTTGTGGTCCGCACTGCTAAGATTTTGAGGCTACATTTTTTTGAATCCCTCACCTGTGCGGACCGCTGTCATTTTTATGCGGTCTGCGGTAGCCTCAATGCGGCCGCAATTGGTTTTGTGTGGCCCGCACTGGGCACTTCTGCAACCTTTCTTCCCTGTTTTTGCAACACTATTTTTAATTGATTACACTGATACTAACAAGTTGTTTGAACTGTAATTGCAGACAATAGTGAGATAATGTGGTAAACAACCGGGCAAAGGAAAATCCTCCCGGGGCGAGAAGAAGAAGATGATAAAACTCACTCCCCAAGCTCGGGAAAACATTAAAAGGACCAGAAAACTAATCAAAGTTGCAGACAGAGCTGCTTCCCATTCCTCAGGGAGTGAGTATCAACCATCAAGGGACATTTCTTCAGACTCTGTGCCAGAATACATGGAAGACTGGCCGGAGAGACCTAGACTAAGAGACACCTCTCCACCATCACCCACTACCCAAACACCAACTAATGTCATTTCTGAGTCGTCTGAGAGCTCAGCAGCCGGTAGTGGGGAATACTCCACCGCCCCTACAGCTTCAGGGGAGGGTGCAGACGGAGGTGAGGAGGAGGTACAAAGGAATGAGGAAATAGCTGAAGGTGGTGAGCCTCAGGTGGGAGGCATTGCTTGAACTAGAAAACCCGATATTTGGGAGGATAGATTTATGAGCCAGGTGATGTACCACAAGTTTAGGGAGTGGTGGCCGGTGAGAAAGTTGATACCAGAGCGGAGTTTCATTGATAGAGATCTATTACCCCACAACCCTGATGTGCAAAGACAATTTAGGACTAAAATGGGTTGGGAACATTTTATGGAGAAGTGTGTAGATGCTAACGAACACATGGTCAAGGAGTTCTATTGCAATGTAGCCCACATCCAAAAGGGCTCCAAAGTGACCAAGGTTTGTAATAAGACAGTGTTTTTTGAAGGGAAATACCTCAACGAATACTTGGTCTTCAATGAGGAGGATAAAACTTTATACATGGCGAAGTTAGAGATGGGCGAGGAGGTCCGTTCAAGGTTAGCTCAGTACCTGGCAATCCCAGGCACTTTTCCTGAGTAGTTGACTGTTGGGGTCAAAATATTGCGGAGGACCTTAAACTTTGAGGCGAGGGGTTGGGAGATATATGTTTGCAGCCAGTTGGATCCTACTACACATGACCAGACCCTTCCTCTCCATCGGGCTGTATTAGTTGCTTCGATTATGGCAGGATACCCCATAAATATGGGGAATGTGATGTCCCGCATTATCTCGTTAGTGGGAGCAGAGCATGACCGGAACTATCCTTTCCCTAGCACCCTCACTATGTACTTTCGGGACTTGGAGGTGGGCAAGAAGCCCTACAACGTCAAGGTCAAGGTGACAGCCTCGTTTTCCTGATATAGCTTGAAGAGGAATGACAACCCCAAGGACAAGAACTTCAAAGCCCCTACTTCTTCCCCAACTGACCAGTCTGAAGAGCCAGTTCTGGTAGAGGTCCCTGCTGAGCCTACCTCCACTTCTACTGACATGCGACCTGGCCCTTCCACATCAGCAGACCCGGAGATCCAATTTACCCGAGCCCATCCCATCATTGCCCACCGGCTGAGCCAGGCCCTGGTGAGTATAAATAACTGGATGCAGACTGCCTCATCTAAGTTATCCACATTGGCTACTAATGTAGCGGCTCAGTCGATACCTCAGCCAGTGTCGACGCCCCGCCATTTTTCCTCGCGAGGAGAGAGAAATTGGGTTTACGACATTATGGGTGGAATGACTCCTTTATCCTCTTTTGGGAGAATTTGGGCTATGGAGTTTGAAGAGTCGTCACCTAATGATTATAATGCATTAGAACACTTTTGGAGACAAGAAGAAGGATTTGAAAGAAAACCAGAGTTTGGGTAAGGGCTTGAGATTATCTCGAGGGGAAGGTGTTAGGCACCACTCAAGATCCACTAGTGTGGTTCCCGGCCTTGCTTAGTTGTGACTTTAAGAAGAGTAGGAGTAGACGAGCAAAGTTTGCACATAAGAAATACAAGCAAGTTGACAATTTTGAAAGAAGAATGGCACAAGTAAAAGAGAGTTTTAGTTTGAAGAAAACATTTAAATAAAGGAAAAGTAAAGAAAGAGGGTCCTAGGTTTAACTATAATATGGATCATTTGGTGCAATACCCAGCAATCATTCTCACACGAGATATTAACGCACCGTCATCATCTCCATATGCTAACCTTCCTACCCCGTTAAGGTATTTAAGCGCGATTAGTCTCATTTACTTATTGCATGCTAGTACCCGTCCTAACCTATCAGTCCCGGGGTATTTGGACTTCTAATCCTAAAGGGGAGAAGGGGATGGAGGCATATATGAAGTTTAAAAGGTCAAAATACTAAGGCGTCAATCAAAACAAATAGCAAATAAGTGGGGTACAAATCAAACACTCAAAGGCTCATACAAACCCCGTAAATCACAACAGCAATTAGTTTAGCATGACTCGCAAGTACTGATTTGGTCTTTAAAAGTAACGGTGGACAGATTAGTTTAACACATAGAGTTGGACAACAAGTCCGCATTAGGCATCCTGGATCCAGTTGTCAGAACGTAAGGTATTTTATAACAAGTGATTCAGAAAACACTAATTTTAGACAAGAGCCTGTACAGAAGAGTTTTGAAATAGAAAAGTTGAAGATTGCATAAGTTCAGAGATGGCTTGCAAATTAGCCGAATTGTTTAAGTAAAAGTATAGTAAAGTTGTAAAGAGGCGTTTTTTGAAAAACATTGAAGTAAAAATGTAGGCAGAAAACTGAGGGGTTGGTTTCAGAATAAAGATGTAAGTTTGGAATTTAAAGGA
>MU731919.1:6827-20815 GCA_026770625.1 Nicotiana glauca
CCTATTTTAAAAGGAAACTCATGATAAATTCAAAATTTAATAGTTAAAAATGCCAACGGAACTATTTTTGTTATTTTCTTCTTTGTAAAGTAACGTAATTACTAATTAATCCTAAAATGTGAAATTAAACCCTAAATGCAAATGCCAAGTATATTTTGTATTTTTCACCAATTAAAATGCACAAACAAAATGCAAACAATTAACATGAATTGCCAAAAAAAGCCATAAAATTGCAAATAATGAAAAGAAGTTATTTTGTTTTGAATTTCTGGGAGTAATTCATATAGGGCAAAAATCACGTGCTCACAACTGCGCATTTTACGTGTACCCGTTTGTCGTTGGCTACGCGCTTCCTCTTCTTTCCTTGGCAGAGGATTTTTTGCCATTTTTGCAACGTGTGCCTGGCTCAGCTCTCTCTATACATATACAAGCTTTTCCTCATGCTTGTCAAGTACGCGGAATTGTCCAACCGTGGTATTTCTCTCTTCCATTTGCTTCACCTCTTTGACCCAAGTTTTCATAGGGGCATAATGATTCATATGCACCATCGCGGGACCATGAGGTTGGTGGTGAAGATGGACGATAAGACTAATCATTGTTTTTGGGAAAATTTCTTCTACATAAGGATAGAGCACGTAGTATCGAACCCCAGCGGGTTCTCCGAGGAGTGGAACTTTGCTCGTAAATGTTTCCCTTCTAAAATGACTTTGTTGTTTATTTTGGGTAATCTTATCGTTCTCTTTCTACTTTTGCAGCCGAGCGGGAGCCTCATTCACCAATCGTTGACATTCGTGACTGGGTGAGTCAGGTTTTTCCCCACTGGGGGGATTCGCGAGTGGTCGCACTTCAATGAGAGGTTTGGGCGTAGACCTGCAGTCGGTGAGTCACCTTTGGCTTTGATTGTTAACTTTTATACCGCCATTTCTATCCTTTCTTATTTTTCTCTTTTTGTTTATAGGTTGGAGGGCATAAAGGAGGGCGAGGGCTCTTATGCCAACTTTATGCCAGTTGGGTATCTCGGCCGAGCCCGTACTCCCTGTAGCTGCAAGTGAGCCTGCTCAGGTTGCTGTTATTCCTCAGACCTCAGCCTCACATGATCCTAGTCTCCATGTTGCTACCATACTTGCCAAAATTCTGGCTTCTATGATGTTTCACTTGGTCGATGAGTCGGACTAAGGCGAAGACGGAGAGGCCCTGCTAAAAAGGCGAAAGGTAGAGGCTGATAGGAGAGTGGTCGAAGAGGAGCCGATGGGGAGTGGATCTGAGCTGACTACAGCCGAGCGGGGGGAGGGGGGCTGTGATCACTTAGAGTGGTCCGTCAACATCAGGGCAGGCCAACATTCCCTCTTCGGATGAGGAGAGGGTTAAGAGAGTGATCGTAGATGATTGCGAGTCTGGCTCTAATGTCAATCCTGATGAGGCAATGATATTCGACGAAAGGCTCACGCGTGTGGAGGTAAGAACGGATGGATCCTCTCGCTCGATCGTAATTCCTTTGGATTGCTATTTGTTGGAGGATAGGGTGAGTATGGTCCCCTCCTTTTCTCCTCTTTGCGCTGTCGCTGAAAACATGACTCTTTAGCATCTCCGGGATTCCGACTTGTCACTAGGAATATCTGGGATGGCTCTGAGGATAAGTTTTTGTATTATTTATGCAACTGGCATCTTTTTTTTTCTCTTTATTGGTCTTCTTACTCTCTTTTTCTTTTTTCAGACTTTTATTTTGGAGACTGAGAGTGCCCGCTGAGAAGAGAGGCAGAAGGTGGTTTTTCAGAAGATGGTTACGAAGTATGTCCGTTATCGTGAAAAGTACCGTGAGATGCGTGCACGACTTAGAGCAGGTGGTAACCCCAGTCCCTTAGGGAGGAGTTGTATCAGAAGGACGAGTAGCTTGTGCAAACTATTGGTAGATGCAGTGAACTTAAGGGGTTGCTCAGGACCAAGGACAAAGAGCTCGAGGTGAGCAAGTGGGGTCATGGCCAAATACGTCAACCTTCATGCATAGGTGACGACCTTGTAGGCTGATCTTGAGCAAAGCTCGATTAGAGTTATCGGTTTGAGTAGTGAGTTGACTGAGAAAGTGGCCGAATTGGTGAGGTCCGAGGAGGCTCGGGTAGCGATTATGGCAAAGGCGGCTACGTTAGAGAGCTCTATTCAAGTCCTTAGGTATGAGCATGCAAATGATGCGGAGATGGATGTATTGAGGGAGACGTGGCTTGATGAGTGGATTGGTGATCTTGAGAAAGAAGTTGAGAGCCTAAGTGAACAGGTCACTGCCCTCGAGGCTGAGAAGGCACAATTGTTGGTTCGACCTTCTTCCTCTCGTGCTTCTGTTTTTCTCGATGTTCCTCGTGATTTGTACGAGATGTATATCCATGCTAAGGCAAAGCTAGAAGTATATAGGAGCTTGATGGCGGCGGGGAAGGTTCCTGATGCCGATTTTAAAGATGCCCGTGCTAAGGCACATGATGCCAGGCTTGCTTGTGGTTATGACCCCGCCATGCCGGGGAACGACGATGATGAAGATGATTTGGATGGGCTTGCATCCAATCCTTGGTACGATGGTGAGTGCACTGACAGCACGGGCGAAGGTGGAGATAGTGCTGCTGGGCCGGGTGGAGAAGGTGACGATGGTGCAGGCGGAGATTATGTATTATGATTTCGTTGTACTTAGTTTTTTTTTTGTTTTTTCTCTTTTCTCTCTTTTTTTGGGGGGTGGGGGTCTTTTTCGCCCTTTGTAGGATAATCTATCTTGGAATGGAATGACTATTCTCTTTTTGCTGTATGTTTTGGCTCTTTTCGTTTTTCTTCGTATGTTTTTCCTTTGTAAGAGTTCTCAACTTAGTTGACATGACCCAGGTCAAATGTAGATTATTTTGAGCGAGGTCGCATGCGAGTCTATTCGAACGAGGTCGAATGTTTGACTCTTTAAATGATTCGAATAAGGTCATATGCAGATAAATACGAGTGAGGTCGAATGTGAGTCTATTCGAACGAGGTCGAATGTTTGACTCTTTAAATGATTCGAACGAGGTAGAATGTGAGTAAATTCGAGCGAGGTCGAATGTGAATTTATTCGAACAAGGTCGAATGTCTGACTTTTTAAACGATTCGAGCAAGGTCGAATGTGAATAAAGTCGAGCGAGGTCAAATGTGAATAAATTTAAATGAGGTTGAATGTGAATAAATTCGAGCGAGGTCGAATGTGAATAAATTTGAGCGAGGTCGAATATGTGAGTCTATTTGTCTTACTCTTTAAATGATTCAAACGAGGTCAAATGTTTTGACTTGGCATGATATATGAACTTGGTGGAGATAAATTCATATGCATATATATCTCTTTGTTTATAAATCCATTGGAGAAGTTTACATACGTTGAAGTTTACATGTTTTTCTGAAGTCCAGTCCATCTAGTCCCTTCATTTGTTGGCCTGGAAAAGTACTTGATACGTCGAGCAATGAATTTATACCAAAAATTCTGAGATGCTCTCTTCGTCCCCTCATTAAAAACCTCCCCGAGAAAACCCAATTGGGAAAAAACTCAGGAAAGAGAGTATGACTTAAAAAACTCCCCGAGAAAACCCAATCGGGACAAAACTCGAGAAAAATAGTATGACTCGGGAGACGTCTATCCTTAGAAGTTGAAGTAGTTGATGTGGGCGACGTTCCAATTGTTTGGTAGTAATTTTCCTTCCATTGTTTCCAATTGGAATGACCCTTTACTTGTTGCCGTCGTGATTTTATATGGGCCATCCCAATTGGTTCCTAGTTTGCCTTCTCGTGGGTCTTTGCTTGCTTGTGTTTTGGCTTTAAGTACGTATTCTCCAACTTTGAGTGGCCTGATTTTGGCTTTTTTGTTGTAGTACCACTTTGCCTGTTATTTTTGAGCTATCATTCCTATATAGGCCATGTCTCTTCGCTCTTCGGCTTCATCTAGGTCTTACCTTTAGTTCTCGTTGTTGCTTTGCCCGCTTTTATTTGAGTATCAAAAGTTGGGCTCCCCAACCTCAACTGGTATCATTGCATCAGTCCCATATACTAGTGAGTATGGCATTTCCCCTGTGCTTATCTTTGGCGAGGTGCAATATTCCCATAACACTTCTGGCAGCACTTCCGACCACAGTACCTTGGCATTTTCGAGTTTCTTTTTCATGATATTCAATATTATTTTGTTGGAGGATTATGTCTGATTGTTGCCCGCAGGGTGATATGGTATGGAGAGTATTCTTTGGATGTGCCATTTTTTGAAGAACTAGGCGGTCTTTTTTCTAGTGAATTGGGGACCATTGTCGCAGTTGATTTCTTTGGGGATGCCAAAGCCGATTTTACGTTTCTCTATATGAATGTGATTACTTCTTGTTCTCATATTTGGGCGAATGCACCCGCTTCTACCCATTTGGAGAAATAGTCAATTAAAACTAAAAGGAATCGTACATTACCACGTCCCGCCAGGAGGGGTCTGACGGTGTCCATTCCCCACTTGATGAAAGGCCATGACGGAGTGACTAAATGAAAGTGTTCGCCCGCTTGGTGAATTATGGCAGCGTATCTTTGCTGGCACCTTTTGATGAAATTAGCAGCTTCCTTCTTCATCGTGGGCCAATAGTAGCTCGCCCGTATGAGGCATCTGATGAGAGCTCGGTTGCCGGTGTGAACTCTACAGTGGCCCTCATGTACTTTTTCGAGGACGTGTCGCGTATGATTTGGCCCTAAGCACTTTTCTAGGGGGCCGCCAAATGTTCTTTTGTACAAGTCGTTATCGACGACGCTGTACCTTGCTGCCTGCATTCGAAGCTTCTTGGCTTCTTTTTTATCGGGTGGGAGCACTTTGTCCTGAAAGTATGAGATAATAAGATTGCGCCATTCCCAAGTCAGGTTTATATAGTGTACCTCGATTTGGTCCAGCGATGAATGGAGGAGACTGACCACGTCCCCCTCTCCGATTATGCTATTGGTGGCCGCAGCCAATTTGGTAAGGCCATCTGCTTTTATGTTCTATGCTCGAGGTATTTGCTCGACCTGGCATTCATCAAACTCGGGTAATAGTTTGCAAATCTCAATATGATATTTCCGTAACGGCTGCTCCTTAATTTGCAAAGTCTTCATGACCTGATTGACGACAAGTTATGAGTCGTATCGAAGGATGACTCGCCGTGCTCTGTATTTTTGAGTGCTAGTTTCAACCCTGCAATCACAGTCTCATACTCGGCCTCGTTGTTAGTCATATCAGGACATCGTATAGATTGACAAACCAGTTCGCCTGTTGGGACCTCGAGCACAAGTCCAAGTCCAGATCCAAATACATTAGAAGCGCCATCGGTGTACATGACACACAGGTCGCGTACTTAACTAGAAGCAATGGCAGTTTCCTTCTCGACTTCGAACATTATCTTCGCACTGAAGTCGGTAATGAAGCCGGAAAGAACTTGCGACTTTATTATTGTTCGCAGCTGATAGGTTATATTGTGCTCCCTTAGCTCTATGACCCATTTGGACAATCTACCCGACAATTTGGGTTTATGCAAGATACACTTTAAAGGAAAATTTGTGATGTCGATGCCCACTTTTTCTCACGAAATCGGGTTTATGACATTTGGGAGGACAACTCTTTTCCTTTTGGGAATTGGGTCTGCAATTTTTGAAGAGTTGCCACCTAATGGTTAAGTGCATTAGGACACTAAAAAATAAATTTGATTTAGAAAACCAAAGATTGGGTAAGGGCTTGAAATTATCTCGAGGAGAAGGTGTTAGGCACCCCTCAAGATCCACTAGTGTGGTTCCCGGCCATGCTACAATTGTGACTTTAAGTGCAAACAACAGGTAAACAAGCAAGAATTGTAAATACTAGGTAGCTTTCACATAAGGGTTGTAAACAACTGAAATACAAGAAGTTAAAGAGGCTGAAATTTGGAAGAAAGCCGTTTTAGAATTCTAAAAAAAAAACAAGTAAACGGGAAGGGGTTTGCACATAATTGATGCAAGTTAATTAAAGTAGAAGAGGTTAAAGAAGCTGAAAAATTAATAGTTTTAAAATTCTGAAAATATAGACAAGTAAAGGGAAAGGGGGGTCCTAGGTTTATAAATAATATGGATCACCCCACACAACACCCGATAACCGTTTATACACGTGGTGTTATCGCGTGGTCATCATATCCATATCTACCCTTCCCACCTCGTTAAGATATTAAACACGGAATAGTCTCGTTACTTATTGCATGCTATTACCCGTCCCAATCCTATCAGTCCCGGAGACATTTGGGACTACTAGTCCTAAAGGGGAGGGAAATGTGGATTTGGTATGGTTTAAAAGGATAAAATTCTAGAGCGATAAAGAAACACGTAGAAATAAATATGGGATACACAGAACAATTAAAAGGCTCAGGTAGGCCTCCTTACTTAAAAACAGATTGTTTAGCATGACTTACAAATACTGGTTATGGTCTGAATTAAATTTAAAGCGTTAAGGCTGGTTGATTTATCAAATATTTCTCAGATAAGAAGTCTGAATTAGGCCTACCCCTGGTTGTAGTAATCAAAGACTGATGTAGTTAATTAATTACCTAATGGTTCTCCTAGGTGACACCTATAGGCATGATATCTAATAATGCAGGAGTATGTTGATTTTAAAGAAGGCTTATTGATTATAGAAAAACATAAGTTCTGCAGATATTAAACGACACTACTATTGGTTTTAGACTTGTAAGCGAGATAGCCGATTCAGATTCAGTTAGGCATGCTTTCTAAGCGTGATTGATTTTAAAACATTTATAAAAGTGCAGGAATCCTATAGACATGGTATCTAGAGTGCAATTTGTTATTTTAGCCTATAAACCGTTTGCCTAGTGATAGATGATATGCAGAAGTGCAGAAAAACCCTATAGTCATGATCTCTATATGCAGAAGTGCAAAAAACTTATAGTCATGATTTCTATATGCAGAAGTGAGAAAAAACCTTATGGTCAGGATTTCTATATGCAGAATTGCAAAAAACCCTTATAGTCATGATTTCTATATGCAGAAGTGCAGAAAAACCTTAGTCATGATCTTTATATGCAGAAGTGCAGATAACCTTATAGTCATGATTCTATATGCAGAACTGCAGAAAACCTATAGGCAAGATTTCTAAATGAGATGCAGAAGTGCAGAAACTATAGACAGGATTTATACATAAAATGCATAAGTGAAAAGCAAGTTGTGATTGCAGGAATGAATACCTAGGATCATGATGTCTACCTGTATGCATATATGAATGACCTTCCCCTTTTCACTATAAACCCCATAAGTTATTACAAATTATTACAACCTAGAATGAATAAACAAAAGTAAAATTACATCAGAAATTAAACTACAAACAAGGAGCCTAATTCAGACTCAAGGTCTGAAACATGAAATACATCAACTACAAAGATCCGATTTCCAAAGCCTTTCTCATTTATTTTGGGTGTGTCAAAGTTTCCAAGAACCTCAAGTGGACTCCGGGAAACTCTTACACCCAAATACATTGCAGAATTGATTATAGTGTGGTGTGGAAGAGCCAGTCCTTAAATGTCCAAGTTCAGAGGGATCTCCATGTCCCATAGCAGGGCTCATAGGAGGGGGCAGAACTTAAAAACTAGGAATGAGGTAAGTGCAATAGAGGGGATTCTAGGAAAAACCAAGACAGGATGGTGGTCATACCCAGCAATTAGGAGTGCTGGCACACCCTTAACCATCATGTTATCACATTGTTTAGGAGTTATGATCCCTTAAAGGATCAAGCCCAGACATGAACAACAATTTAGGTGCTGCCATGCCTAAACTTTAACTCAAACACATAGAAGGGGATAAGGGTATGGGGGTTCACAGGTAGAAACATGTTCAAAGAAATTGACATTGCTAATTAACGGCCAGTAATGCAACCAAGGGTATAGGGATTCATAGTAGAAATATATGCAAGGGAATGGACTAGCTAATTAACATTAAACATAAGTAGTAAAACAGACAGAGATGTAGAAATTGTAAAGTAAAGACATTGGGATGAGGCTAAAACTTAAAGTAGAACATACCAGTTTCAGGGAAACAAGAAAATAAAACAGTAGCCTTGAAAGCTAAATTGCAAGCAAACAATCCAAAATATCTCAGAGGAGAGTAGGATGTTGAAAGAGTATTGAAATTGAGAGTGTGAGGTAAGTAGTGTAAAGTTGGAGGTATAAGTGTGTAAAAGTATTGAATTCGTAGTCTGTAAAAGTGCAGAAGGGTCGTGCCCTTTATAGTGCAGAAAACAAGTAAGAAAAGGTAAGAAAATTGCATTGAAATCAATCTCCCTTTAATTAAGTGATTCTAATTTCAAATGGGTAAAAGGCAATTAAGGAAAGGGTTGATCAAAATATTTTTCAAAGCAGTACAATAAAGGCAAATACACAAGGGTTTATTTAAGGCAAAAGTTCAGTGGTACACGATTTGTGACAAATAAGGAAAGAGAATCAATCAAATAGCCAGTAAAATTAAAATTGCAGACTTTGTCCGAATGAACCAAGTCAGGAAAAGATAAAGAAGGTTCAATCAAAGAAAAAATCAGTAACAATCAGTCAAACCTTATTAAAAGGAATTTGGAATCAATAAATAGTTGTCAAAACTTTTTGAAGAAAGAATTCCTCACATATAAAGCACACACACATAAAAAAAAGAGTTGTCATGCTAATTAGAAAAGACTAGCATAGGAAGGTTCAGAGTCATAACAAAAAAGTTCAAAATCAATTTATAGACTCAGAATGAGTTTGGGAGTTCAGGGTTCCAAAGTAGAAACCAAGTCCAAACACCAAATCAAACTTGCCAAAAAATCCCAAATCCTAGGGTTTCGACTCGAATCAGACACACAAATGAGAAGGCAAGCCATTGAAGCAGGCTCAAAGGTCTCTTTCAGAGACTCATGAGAAACAAACAGATATGATAGCAGGTTTGAAACAACAAAGAAAGAAAACTAATTTAAAGCATAAAGAACATGTTTTAAGAAAAGCTTAGAACTTAAGCAAGTTCAGAAGAGAGAAGAAGTGATATAAACTTAAGAAACAGTAAAGGAAGCATGTTTAGAACTCAAACAGAAGTTCAATAAAAGCAAACAAACTTAAGAATTCAGTAGGAAAGACTAGAAGAATACCTAAAAGTATAACAAAGAATAGATAGAAAAACATAACAAAGATTGACATGCGAGCCTAGTCTGAAGGCACAGTAGAATACAAAGTACATGAGAGTCATGCATAGTAGAAAGAAAACCAGAAGAACAACACATGCATAGTAAAATATAGTATAGGAAAAAACACATAAAGAAAAGAAAAAGGAAGAATTAGAAAGACGTTTTGAAACCCTTTCAGAAACCCTAAATCGAAGAGAAACAATTTTGAAAGAAAAAATTGGGGAAAACACTTTAAAAATCCAGTAAACACGGATATAGCATAGATCTAAGAAAATAAACAGAGAAAAACCTTGAGCAGCTTAGGGTTTCAGAGAAACCCTAGAAATGAGAAAGGCTTGGAAGAAAGTCCGATCTTGAGTGGGATGAGGTCAGAAATAGGCTCCTAATGCTTGAATACGCCGGAGCAAAGGCCGGAGAGGCCATAGAGCTATAGATCTGAGAAGATATGAAAAAGAACTATCGAGGTTAGTACTTAACACTTCGAACACCCAGGGTTTAATGGTGGAGGGGGGTGACTACAGACTATCTATGGCCTGAGAAGCCATGGATTCCGGTGAAAGTATGGTGGAAAAAGGGTCGATGACGACTAGGGTTCCGGAGAACCTTTGAGGGTGTTTTGAGAGAGGAGAGTATTCAAAGCGGCGGATCAAACGAAATGGGGGGATTAGTTTAGGGTAGGGGAATTAAAAATAGTAAGGGACGATCCTGGTCGTTGATCAAAACGATCAACGACTTGGATTAAAAGAAGGGGCCATGCGGGTTTTTAATTGCGTTGGGGGGGTGGGTTAAAAAATGAAATAGGGCCAGTCCAATTGGGGGTTAGGATTGAGTCAATTGAGGGATAAAATTGAAATATAAATAGGCTGTAATTGCAACGAAATGAGGCTAAATTTTAAATAGCAAGTTTTCCCTTTTATTTTATAAAAAATAGTAAAAATAATTTTAAACGGAAATTAACAGTACTGAGTCAGTTAATAATACATAAATATTAATTTAAAAATACTGAAGCCAATTTTTATAATTAAAATCCTATTGAACTTAAAATAGGCTAGAATTAAAATTATATGCAATTTAGCTTTTAAAATACCAAGTAAATTTGTAAAAATATATAAAAAATTACCTTAACTATATTTTTGTATACATATGGGAATAAAATAAATTATTCACCAAAATTGATAATTTTGGGAATAATTCTTGATTTTTGTACTACTAAAATGGGCAATAAATTAGTTTTAAAAACCTTTAAAAGTTAGAAAAAATACCAAAACACTTGGGTATGCTTATATATACATGTACATATTATTTTGAAAGTATTTTATATATAAAAAATACATAGGTAAAAATTGCGTATCAACACGTGACCACCGAGATAGGCAGGAACTGGAAATAAGGTCTAAGTTTCCACAAAGCTGTGACCAGGGCCAGAGTTAACTTCTCGAGGTGGGGGTACCTCGTTTCAGTATCGATCAAAATTTTTCTAATGTAATAGATCGGAGATTGTGTACCTTGATTTTCTCGTAACAGGGCTGCACTTACTGTAACAACGGACACGACCGAGTAGACAAGAAGGCGTTCTCCAGGTTCTACGTTAGTGAGTAATGGTGGCGACAACAGGTAGGCTTCAGTTCTTTCAAGGAGTTAATGCATTCAGTATTTCATTGGAGTCCATTGTCCTTTTTGAGTGTGCCAAAAAATTTGTGGCACCTATCGGAGGACCGCGAGATGAACCTTTATAAGACGGTTATTCGGCCGGTCAGTTTTTGTACTTGTTTTTTGCTGGTTAGATTTTCTAGGATTCCTTCTATGGCCTTGATTTGGTCGATATTGACCTCGATGCCTCGTTGTGAGACCAAGAAATCGAAGAATTTCCCGGACGTCACGCCGAAAGCACATTTCTCGGGCTTTAATTTCATGCCGTAATTTCTGAGTATGTCAAAGGCCTCCCTGAAGTGGTCGATATAGTCTTCCTTTCTTTTTGACTTGACCAACATGTCATCGATATATACTTCCATGCTTTTGACGAGTTGTTATTTGAACATTTTGGTCACCAGCCTCTAGTACATTGCCCACGCATTTTTTTAACCCGAACAACATCACTTTGTAGCAGTACGTCCCTTGGTGGGTGATGAAGGTGGTTTTTTCTTGGTCCTCCTCCTCCATGAGGATTTGGTTGTAGCCCGAGTAGGCATCCAAGAAACTCAGCTATTTGTGCCCGGCTGTAGCGTCGATGAGTTGGTCGATGTGAGGTAGTGGGAATGATTTTTTTGGATAGGATTTGTTTCAGGTCAGTAAAGTCCACGCACCTTCTCTACTTACCGTTCTTTTTCACCATGACTACGTTGGCGACCCACTAAGGGTATTTCGATTCTCTGATAGAACCGTTCGCTAGTAATTTCTCGACCTCTTCATGAACTGTGTCATTTATTCTCGAGTTGAACTTTCGTCTAATTTGTCTCACTGGAGGGTAACATCGGTCGACATTCAACTTGTGAGTTGCTATTTCCTTTGGGATTCCTGGCATGTCTTCATGGGAAAAAGCAAAAAGGTCAACATTTTTTTTTAAAATTGATGAAATTTACATGGATCCTGGAGTTTATGGCTGATGAAAGCTTTCTTATAGGGGTTGTAGTCATCTAATTAGACGGGATCGAGGTCCTCTATGGTTGATCCCGTGGCTTTTATGATTTCAGGGTCGCGGAAGATGTTTTTTGTTTCCTCGCCATCCAACCCTATCTTTGTTAATGGCTATGCTTCCTCGGCTTTTTCTTTCAACTGTTGGGTGTATGTGCAATCTTTGGCGATGCGGTAGTACTATCGGGCCGTGCGTTGCTCTCCTGGAAGCTGAATACTCCCAGGGGTGGGAAATTTAATAACTTGGTACAAACGGGAGGGGACGACTTTTATGTCATGTATCCATGGTCGGCCTATGATGGCGTTTTACGTTGTATCCTGGTCCATGATGTGTAACGTGGTCTCCAAGGTGACGTCGCCGGCCAGGACGGGCAGCGTGATTTCTTTAGATGTCTGCTCAACTGCATTGTTAAAACCTGTTAGCGTGATGCAACGTGGCACTATTCTGTCCTCGAGCTTCATTTGCATGAGAACTCGAGGATGGATGATGCACGCGCTGCTTCCATCATCGACCATGATACGTCTTACATCGCACGTAAAGTAATGACAAAGGCCTCATAGTGTATAAACACCAAACCGTAGGTATCTGACTTATCGAAGATGGTACTTTGTAACGACCCGACCGGTCATTTTTAGAATTTACGCCCCGATCCCCTATTAACTGTTTCCCCTAAGTTCCTTTCTGCTATTTTGGTTTTCCGGGACGTTCGATATTAGGATTCGGAGTATTTTGGGACACTTAGTCCCTAAATGAGAGCTTAATAGTTGAAAAATGGTCCGTATTCGGAGCAGTGTTAAGACAACCTTGGAATGGAAATCCGATGGTTCCATTAGCTCCGTTAGGTTATTTCGAGGTTGGGAGCGTGTTCGGAATGTATTTTGGAAGTCCGTAACTCATTTAGGCTAGAAATGCCGAAAGTTAGTATTTTGGCGAATTCCGGTTGATAGGTGAAATTTTTATCCAAAGGTTGGAACGGAATTCCGAGAGTTGAAGTAGCTTCGTTAGGTGATTTTGGTTATGTCTGCAAATTTTCAGGTCATTCAGATGTCGTTTGGTTGGGTTTTTGATCGAAAGTATATTTTGGAAGTTTTAGAAGAACTTAGGCTTGAATCCGATGTAATTTGAGAGATTTGATATTGTTTGAACTGTTTTGATGATTGGAACAAGTTTGAATAAGGTTTTAGGAAGTGTTGGTACAATTGGTTTGAAGTCCCGAGAACTCGGGTGAGTTCCGGGTAGGTTCCGGGATGTTTTAAGCCGAAAATCACAGTTGTAGAAGGTCAGAAGGGTTGCAGGCCTCGTAACCCACCCGCGCGGACCGCACAAAAATGAAGTGCGTCCGTGGTGAGTTCTATGCGGACCGCACACAAATGGGCACGGCCAAAATAGGCGTCGCGCGGAGCGCGCAAAAAAAGGGGCGCGACCGCGATGAAACCTGCCCGCTGGCCCTAATTCGGAAGCTCATATCTTTTTATATAAAAGGAATTTGGAGTTGACTCAAAAACAAAAGTTGTAGCCCTTCGTGTCTAGTTTCCAGAAAGCTTAAGAAATCGTAATTTGAATATATTTAGCGAAAGTTATGGCCAAAACACTAAAGCTTGTCGCTGCAGAGCAAAAGCTGCGCGGCCACGACCATTTTTGTGCGGACCGCACTTCCTGGGCGCGGACCGCGGTCATTTTTGTGCGGTCAGCACAGTCGGAATCTGAGGGGTACTCCATAAATACGAGGTTTTGGGTTTTATTTGATATTTTGACCTATAGAGCTCGGATTTTGGCGATTTTTCGAAGGTTTTTCAAGAAATTCATCGGGGTAAGTGATTCTAACTCAGATTTGGTTAGAGTACATGAATCTATCATTGAATTCATCATTTAATTAGTGATTTGAGATGAAATTTCGGAAGAAAATTTTGGAATCTTTTAAAAATATAAAATGAAGATTTGAAGGACCAAATGGTGTCGAAATTGGATAAATTTGGTATGGTTAGACTCGTGAGAGTGCGAGGTTTCTGGAAATGTAAATTTTACCCGGTTCCAAAACGTGGGGCCTGATAGGCATTTTGGTCATTTTACAAAATTTCGCGTATTAGCTTAGAATTTAATTGTATAATAAATTACTTGAATTATTATTTACAATATGCAATGTAATTGAATAGATTTGAGCCATTTGGAGTCGGATACTCGTGG